>JAQNCA010000001.1:18222051-18248200 GCA_029783725.1 Acanthurus tractus | reverse complement strand
GGCAATTCAAAGTGCTTTACAGCTACATATAATCACAAGAAGGCAAATAAAATCATTTTATAAAACATAAAAATAATAATTAATTAATTAATTTAATTAAAAACAAAGAGTGCAGATAAAATCCTTTCAGTTGTCATATGAACATCTAAACAGAAGTGTTTTCAGCCTGGATTTGAACATTGTCAGAGTTGAGGCCTGTCTCACATCCATTGGAAGACTGTTCCAGATTTTAGGAGCATAACACTGAAACGCAGCTTCTCCTTGTTTGGTAATAATGTTTTTGCAGTATCATAGATACTGAGAAATTCTTTTTTGGTTTCATATCATGCAAATTGGGCAGCTTTCTAGGACAAGGAAGACCTGTAGAGACCAAAGCAGGGGGGAGCTATTTTGGAGAGGACTAGTTAAAAAGTAATAAAAACTGAAATCGAGGAGAAAGGTATGTTAATGTGTCCTTTAAGCAACTTATTAGATACTTGGCTATGATTCAATTGCTAAGCCTTTCCTTAAAATGCATCGTGGTCAATGTCCTATTAGAAACTATATGAAAAGGCTTTATTTCAACCTGAGAGAGAGATTAGAGTCATGTAACACTGCAGATAGTTGTGAACAATGAAGTTTTCAGAGTTGATGATGTAATCTACTTTTCTGCAGAAGCAATACAAGTATTGACAGACATCAGTGTCTGTGGTTTTTGTTGACATCATACAGTAAACATGATGTAGTCTTAGGAACACAGTTTGTTTGGTTTGTTTCAATAGAAGTAACTATAAAATTTGCCATGATTAATATTGCTCTTTTGTGAAACTCACATGATCCCACTCCTCATTGTTGTCCATTGTGGAGGCTTGTTATTCATTGCTACAAAAAGGTGTAAGGACACTGCAAATCTTTCTTTTGCACTTGCAGATGAGGCAACACCAAACCATGCATGGATATTCGCATATTAAGCTTTTAATGCAAGATACCCTTTCTGATGCAACCCTTCCCAGTTTATTAGTGCTTGACTAGCAGTTTGGAATGAGCAAGCGTGTGCATCGCAAATGGCTAGGGGATGCATGCGAACAGGAGATGAATAAGATCAAACTGCTGACCTTCGAATCAGAAGATGAAGCGCTCTACCCTCTGAGTCACAGCCACCTTTTGAAAACAATTTTTTTCACGACCACTGTCTTAACTGACTTTAATGGAAACTTTAGGAGATCATTTAAAGTTTTTTCATGATTTAACTTTCGTGATTATTGACTCAATAACTAAGTACCTGCTTGCGTGTTAATTACCCCATATGTGAGGTAAAAAGGTATTTACAATACAGGCGGTCAGTGTCTTAAATTTTAATACTTTTAATATTTGTCTTCATATTAATATTGTAAAAGAAACAGTATGATAGATTTGGTTTTCAAAGTGCTTCCTGTCAGACTGACAAGGACACCAAGAATATCATGCTCACCGATGACAGTGATGAATATGATGACAGACATCTTGAACTGATGGGTACCACTGATCATTCTGGTTAAAGGAACTGATAAATGGTCTGTTTATGTCACGTCAAGATGAATAATGTGTCCAACTTCTTAAAAACTGCTGAGCTGATTTAGTTATTTCCTTCAATATTGGCACCTGTTGGCATTTAATTTTCTCCAAATAATAAATAAATAAATGAACACATACATTTTTATTTCTTCAATTTAGTTTTTAACCTTAAAATATTTTAATGCATGTCAGTTTATTTTTACATCCCTTATAAAAGCGGTATTCAGATTACGTACATAGGAATAGTGATATTAAGGTTAGGTTAGGTCACAGTTTGCTTTGTTAGGCTCGAATTACTAAAATACTGCAAACATGTGTTGGTGCTCCAGCCCCATGGTTGAAGTTGTTGTCGAGCAAAGGTTTCTATTATGATTTTGAGTGCTGCAGTGCTGGTGCAAAGGCATGAATGTGATCAAAAGGTTGCCCAGGGCACACAGAGTTTACACCATGCAATACACAGTTATGGCTGCAGACCTCAAAAGTGTCTGTTTTTCCCGACTCTGACAAGCAAAGATGCCATTATTTCTCTCTGTGTCTTTACATTTTTTGCATCTGGAATGATAAATTTAGATTATACATGATCATAGTAAAAATAGGCAGCGAGCTGACTTTCACACCATTGCTTATACCACAAATACAATCAAACACACACACAGACATAGATCGATGGGAGATGACACATAATGACAACTACTTTTTAAAAATCTGCTGGAGAAAACAACAAGCTGTTAATTAAGACATTTTAGTTGCAGAAAGTCTCTGAAGGCTCTGCAGTGTCATCACAGGCAGCACGAGTTGAAAGCATAGTTATTTTATCTGCCAAGAAGGAAATGTAAGAATTTGATGACAGTTGTTCATGTTGTGAAAACATACAGGTACGGGCGTTAATAGAGACGACTGACGGATGTATGATATCAGTATGCATGTGAGGCACAAACAGGACTGCAGCATGTAAAATTAGAGAACAAAAACAACCAAGAACGTGCTGAGGAATTAGTGAAAAAGTAATAAAATAATCATGTAAAAAGTCCTCATGTCTTATTTGATCCACAAAGCTGAAGCTCTCAAATTTATTTCTGCACAAGCGGAAGCTCTGCTTTTGCCTGCGGTTTAAAAATAGACTTTCATTAATACCGCTCCTGACAATATTAATCACGTCAAACATCCGACGGAGTGGAGGAGAGGATTGAAGCAGCCTGTCGTATTCAGAAAACATATTCCACTGTAGCTGCTCTCCGATAAAGCTGCTCTCCAGCAAACAAATGGCTGCAATAACTCCAGGCCTCAAACACAATAGGTCCTTTCCAGAGAGAGGAATCACATAAATGGAACAAACTGGCTGGAAGTGATATGTCAGTATATTAGATGCCTCTGTGCCAATATTAGATGCTACTATACCACTATCGCCTCTGGGTCTGATTTCGACAGTGTTGTGGTTAACAGCACCTCTACGTCACACTGGAAAACTGTTTTTGAAGAGACACATAAACCTAAAACAGCAGGCCCTTTCTTTGGCTTCACAAGTGTTTTGTTTATTTATTTTTTTCCTTTTGCATGTGATAGAGTATTGGAAAGCTGTGTGTTAAGTTGCTTAAAACTTCTTGTAGTTTTCCTCAAGCAAAGAAAAATCTAGGATGGGATTAGTCGAAAGGACGTTAAAGCAGTCCTTTGATTTTTGCTTGAAAAAACCTTTAAACAGCTACCTTTTCTATGCCTTTTTTGCAACGCACTACATTCATTGAACCTCATCTCTTCTTGTCTTGGGTTCCCCAGTGTGCTTCCTCTATAAAGGTTAGACACAAATTAAAGAACCTTTCAAGAAACAAGCACAGTCCTTTGGATTAAACTCAATTTTAACACAATCAATTTCATGAGACGAGCTCAGCAGTATTAAATTTCACCACAAGATGAAAATTGGACCTTTTTTTCTGCTCTTTTGGGGGGGAAAAAAAGTATAAATTGAAGCAGTCAAAAGGTACAAATCAGGCAGAGAATGGATCCAATTAAAAAACAACACCAGAACGTAACAAACAAAAGCAAATCGATAATACAGATGTCAAGACAGAGCAAAGTGGATCCAAATATCCCTCCATCTCCCGAGGGAAGGATGACTATTTATCATTGTCTCTGTGGCACCTTACTTATCGTCCTCTTCACTTTTGCAGGACTGATAATACAAGTGTGATTTATCACTGGTCAGCAGAGGGGCTACTGATCCCTGAAGGAGGTTTGTGTTTATGCATTATGCAAAGCTTTTTTTTAATCTGCCACTTCAGGATTTGGGGGAAAATGCTTAGCTCTTTTCCGAAGACTTATTACAAATGTGCCCACTGATGTCCACATACTGTGACTTTTTTGTTGTATGAGTAAAAGAAGAGAAGTGAAGTGAAACTCTGAAACATCTTGCACAGCAAATTTCTTTGTAGAATTTTCACAAAAGAAAAGAAAGTCTCCCTTTCTATCCCTCTTATTTGTACAGCATTTTACACTTATGATATTTGTCTAAAATTCGAACCCCATCATTGTAGTATAACTGTAATATATGCAGTAACAAATGATCTGGTTCCTGTCTCAACATATCCTGGGCTGCCATCTTTTTTGATTGTGCCAATAATGTTAACAGCTGTAACAAGAGCGAGTCCAATCGATCAAGCTGTGTTATGAGAGGCTTGCTGCAGTTGCTGGAGAGTGTCCATCGAGCCGCAACAGAATGAGAGGAGCCTTGTGTTAATGAGGTGAGTAATTAAAGAGGGGGATATTGAGCCCGCTGACCCCTCTGGCCCTGTTGAGCAGGGGGACCAGAGTGAGATGGACCATGAGGCCAAATTACGCTAAGACGACTCATTAGATGAGCTTGGCTACTCAGGGAGGCCTCACACATCCTTCATGCTCCCTCTGGCCTACATCCCTCACTGACCTCCACAGATTGAAACAATAATTGTATTTTTTTTTTTCCTTTGGTCAGCCATGTGTTTTATTTTTGGTAAGGAAGCTTGAAATGGTGATAAGATCTGATCCCCATTCAAACTGCAGGACTTGCACTTTCTGTCAAAAACAGACTCCTCGTTTTAACAATGTCATGACATATAAGGACAGATGAGACAAAGGGGAACATGATGTTGAGCAGAACATGATACTTTGGATAGAACCGATGTCAAAAACAAAGGGAGCAGCCACAACCAAGTAACACAGGATCAGAGACATTCAGTCTGTTAGCCAATGAGAGTGTCCTTGCCAACAGAATCAAAGTTCTTCCCTGCAAGTCTGGTCCCTCAGAAGCTCTCTGGGAAACCTCTGTGGACAGTTATTTTGGACCGACAAGACTAGCTTTGATCTCAATAAATGGGGTTTAAACATTACCTTTAGATATAAAAACTGCATTTGTAAAAATGCCAGTTAAATCGAACAAAAAATGTTTGATGACTTCATCTCAAAACAAAATTAAGATGCTTTTAACACAAATTGTGCTACTGCTATATATTTGCAAGGTTACATGACACCAATTTCCTTAATGGCTCAATGAATGCCATTTGTTTGGCTAAATATGTCTCCTGGTTTGGCTGTTGTGAGGCAGATGATTTGCTATCGAGGAGAAACGGGAGTGTTTTGGACTTTCCTGTTAAAAAAAGCTTTTAGTGGTTTGTTTCCTCTCTTACAACATCTCTGATCTAAATGACAAAGAGTAATTATGCAGAAAATCAATCACTGAATAGAAAACAGCATATAATTGTAGCTGTCTATGATTATATTGTTTATTAAATTCAGAATTCAAAAATCAATAATAATTTTATTATAAATATATAATGTATTTATATAACCAACTCAGTATAAAATTTGGGACTTATCATTTAGCTCTGTCTCTAGACTAAATTATGTCAATAATAACAAAAAAGTTGTTCTATTATAACAATATGGAAAACAATTTATGCTGAAATCATCATGTAAATAAATAAAACAAGAAACTATATTAGTAATTGTGTTTTTAATGAATTTAAATTCAATTATGCAATTATCACATCATGAGTCTATACACGCTTACTTAAATAATGGCTGTTGCCGAGGAAAATAACACTGTTATAACAGCATTTCAGTCAACTGTGCTCCACAGGTAGTGACTTATTACTAACAACATCTCTGGGCAAAAAGTTAAACAGGAGCAAATAAAAGATTTTCCTTCAGGAACTCAGGATTTGATGTCACACTGAAACAGAGGAGCCAGAGAGCTCGTAGATTAATCCTCTGTTGCGGATAACTTTGTCTCCCTGTGGACAGTGACAAATACGATAAGGTACGGCTCCGTTATATAAAGTGCTGTATTGTTCAGATGGCACCCGTGTGATGTGAAGAAATATATTTCATACGTCTCACCTTGATTAATTCAAAGCTTTTCTTTAAAGCAACACATTCATCAAGTGACTTTTGAAGAATTGCTATTATGGTGCACAAAGACTTTGTAGTTTGTTTTTTTTTATTTAATTTATAGACCTTATGTGTTCTTTCAATGCTGTTCAAGTTGCAGTTTAAAGCAGAAATTATGAAAACTATTTATTCAGTGAAATGTAAGCTGTGAGCTGTAACTTTTGTTGGTACTGGTATGTCATGATTTAAACTCTGTCAAGGTGACTTCTTTTAACGGAGGCCTGTTTGCATGTCTTTTTTTCCATGGTCATCACCTGTATAACAGAACAGCACTGTCCTCCCAATTAAAGACTTTGCAAACAGTAAAGCCTGTCTAATCAGCTGTTCAAATTTGGACATGATAATCATCTCTTTCATGTATTGACTGGCACAGAGTCACTCCAAACATGACAGGTGCAGGACTGAGGAGGAGCCAAATAAAACCATCTCTTTGAACCCATTTTTAATTTATTGCTGTCCAGGAAAAGCTCCTCTCTTTATTTGTCCCAAATATTAGAGAATACAAATTAGGGAATCTGGCAGCTTCTTATTTTCTGCAGTGTCATTCTTCTTGAATGCAATGAGCCATACGATCTGGATAATCATGAAATGAGTGTGTTTTTCTATAGGTGTGTGTGGGGGGTTAAATCTTACCCCAGCTGCAGGAGAACGAACATTTCAAGCCTATGCTAAAAAAAAAACAACACATTTTCAAGGAGCAAATCTATGAATAACAAAGTGTGAATACCCTCATCCCCTCCATGTGTGATTCCATCAGCATTCAAAAAAAAATTGCATTAACACCTCTGTGCTGACAACACAACAAAATCACCGTTTCCTCACCCAGGCTCTGACTATTTCTGTTAAGGGTAGATAATCCATACAATCAGCACACTTCAAATTAGAGGTCATGATTAAAGACAATGTTTTTTTTTCCCTTAGTTTGGTTACACCTTTGGTGATGAGTAGTCATTGCTTGTGTGTGTTTACACCAATTTTCCTGCGGTTGTACTTAAATGGCATGGGACTGGCAGCTGTTTGAAACTTCCAGGCAAAATAAATGTATGTGACCACTGAGAGACAAATACTAATGCAAATTAAAGTTTAGGAGCAGTATTTATTCCAAAGCAATGTCAGTGCAATGCCTGCTACACTTCAAAACTGCAAGAAAATTATTAAATAAAATTTTTTATAAAACCGTTTCTGCTTACGCGTTTATCATAGACAAGTTCTCTATTTTGTTGATAAAGGAAACATTTGCTGATGTATGAGTATCAAAAAGTTTACTCCTGGCAAACATTCAAGCCAACGTTGGCACTTTCTGTGTATTCTGTTCACACTCACTAATGGTGAGGCCTGTTAGTATAAAAAAGAGGAAATCATTAGTTTTTTTCTCTTATTTCTTTTAATGTGGAAAAGCAAAATTGATTTTCTACTTGTTATTGTTTTAATGATTTGTTTCATGGGTTTAACTTGTTGTATGAAGTAGCTGTTACTGTAGCTTTAACCCTAACATTCTCGGCTTTCTGTTTAACGAGAATCTTCCCGGAATAGATCCATAGACAGGAGAACTAATTGAAAAGCTTTTGTGAAACAGTTGTAAGTTGAACCATGGCATGGTTTCACACAGAAAGGAGGTAAATATGTGCCGAACATATATAAATGAAAACGATGAATATAATTTAAAGTACTGCCCAATGCATCAAAGTGACTGACGCAGGAATAATGTTTAGTTCCAAGTCCCTTCACACGGCCATTCATCATGTATCATGCACATGTGTCGGCGTAGTAGTAAGCTCTTCGCTCCTCCCAGGGCGTTGCCACGGTGATGATAGCACAGGAGCTGGGTGTCCAGATGGAGCAGCTGTTGAAGTTTTCCTCTATGAGCAGCTCCGATGCTACAAATGAAGCTGATGACGCCTTTGAACTTGAGACTGTCAACATGTTCTCCTTGTTTCAGCTCCGCACAGCGCTGCTCCATCAAAACTCCACATGCTGCCAGCCCCCCACCCACCCACACACACACACACACATGAAGCTAACATCAGGATCTGCCTCCTTCCCAACTCCATCATCCTGTTTCTAAGATAAGAAGGACAGAGCTCAAACCAGGAGATGCTGCACGGCAGGTCTCTTCCCTCAAACATCCCACTTGTCTCTATGCAGAGATGGCCTGAAACTGACATCGACAACAGGAGCCTCATTAATCTTTATAGCAGCTCAAGTCAGAGTTTCGCTCTTCTGTCTGGATGTCTGCAAGGTGGCATATTCTCTTGAGAACGCCATTCAGCATCTTAGACCTGCAGCACGTTGTCAAAGCAAGAGATTGAGCATGTGCTTGGGAGCAGATGAAAGGCAAACAGGGTGTGTATTTGGATATCACCTATGTGAAGGCATTTACAGAAATAACAGCTTAAGCAGCTTGCAAATCTCTTGTATATATTCCCAACACCTGTGCCGTGACCCTGCATACTGCAGTGCAGCTTAGACTGTTAACGCAGAGCGTGTGTCCTCAGCCTGCTGTCAGCATGGAGACAATGTACGCATGCATGCACCCACGAGAGCCTGCTTCGTGCGAATAGATGGACTTTAATGTTTTTGTATTTATTATCCTCACCGTTTTCATTGCAGTGAAACCTGTCTTGTTTCAGAGATATTAAACACACACAAAAGGATAGTGAGAAGGTATAATCGAGGCGATGCCCCAAATCTGTCAAAATGTTCCTTTACTGAGTCCTCTCTGCGTGGTTTTTTTTTTTTTGGTGGCTTGCCTGTGAGAATCAATCAGCTCTCTACACCTGGGTTATGATGGCCTCTGTGTGTTACTGTGGCGCTGTTACGGGAAGGACACACTTATTCCTTCCAGTGAGCTCACAATTTTGGTGCTCTGCCCAAATTTAATAACAGGAACACTGATACAACCCCATTCCAAAAAGAAGGATAAAAGATATTATTGTAGAGGCCTGAGTTGTAATTAAGTGAATAATGATGTGATGATGATAAAAGTTATATGTGAGGGAAACTTTGACTTGAGTTAATGCTATGATGTTTAATAAAATACATTAAAATGAATGAAGAATGAAAAACCATCCAGATTTACTTTAAGTCAGTTTTTTGGTTCCACTGTTTAGATAACAAGTGTTTTTCTGAGATCAGAGCTTTAACTTTCTTTTCTCTAAATCGCGGAAATTTTTCATTTAGAGAGGCCATTACTGCTCGGATTAAAACAAAAGCATGTGTGGAAAAGCAAAGCAAAGTACGTTTCCTCCATAAACGTGAGCTGAATCCTTATACTTAGTTAAGGGTCAAGAACTGTGACCTGGCTCCAATCTTGGTGGCAGGTCCAAACGTCTCCAGAAGCAAAATGACAAAGATTAACTGCCCCTTGGAGCTTGGAGGCTCATAATTAATGCTGCCTCACTTCCCTCTGTGCCTCTGCTGGGAGAAGGATTGACACTGAATTGATAGAGTTGCCATTTAGGGGTCACTCGTACTATGATGGGACAGACAGCACCAGGCTTGTATTTGTCAGATTTAAGCCTACATTGATCTGTTAGCAGAATCTTTCATTCTCCCTGTCTCACATAAAGAAAAGACACTCATCTTCTTAATTGCCTGAAACAAATACTTAAAACTGAAAGGAAGGCAAATATTTCACACTGTGGAGAGAAGCAGTATTGCATTTTGGGTTTGAGAACTAAATGAATAGTCATATTGGTGAGAAAGAAGGAGCATTTGTCATGAAGCTTTTAGCTTTTATTGTTCTTTGAGCAATAAACAACAATAAATATACACAGCGGGCTTTGACAGGTCTTTTGGTGGAGTCTTATGATTTTGAATGTGCTGTTGGTTCTGCTGGGTGTAGGCTGGGGGGAAACATGCTGAGTGGTGCCAGTCACTGTGTGGAGTGCAGAGCAGTAAACAGCCTTAGAAAAAGGGCGGCTTTGAAAGGCTCCCTCCTACCTCTGAGTGGGCTCTGTAAATCCCTCCATTGAAGTGGGCTTATTTCTTAACAGCGCTCCTACCATTTTGTATGGATCCTCTGGAATCCTCTTTGCACATAAACACCCACAATAAAGTTGGCAAAAAAAGGAAGGAAATGTTCTATCACGAAATATAGTCTGATTCATAATCAATAGACAGGGGCGTTAGAGGTGGGGTCCTATTTTCTGTGCTTTGCCTGTCTGAAGATACCAATAAGCTGTGAGGCTGGTGAGGTATAAAGTACAGTAGGGTATATCGATCGCTGTGGAGGTGGACAAAATCCCAGACCATGATACAGCGGCAATTGGAAATGGTAGACAGTCCTACTGTATATATGGAGGTTAAGTCCTCTTGCCCTCTGCCTCACTCAAGTCAGTCCTCATAAAACAAGCAGAGCTGTGTTTTATGGCACAGGAAGACAAAATGCCTCAGAGACTTACAGATATCGGGAAATAAATATAAAGGGATCTATGTCTAATTCTCTTTCATGCCAACCTCTGAGAAAATTGGAAATGGGTACTGAATAGCTCAATTTGTCTTGATGTAATTTAATGGCCTGTACCTGTTATGGGCTCTGTCTAATGCAGTAAAACACAATGAGCAAAAATGCTAGTCAGGGAAACTGCCTGGCAGCTGTCTGAAAGCTTTTCAATTTTCTGTGAAAGCTGTGTTAAAAGGCACTAGCATATATGAGGGGAAAAAAACACACACACACAAAATCCCTGGAAAATTTCTCCATTTCACTAACATTAAGAATGTCAGATACAATAGAGCCAAAAAATGACTGTTAAGGTGGTTGTCATTTTTTTGTGGAATAACATTTGATGGGCTCCACTTTTCACTTCATTTTTTTCATTTGAAATTAAAGTTTAGAGGTTCATTTATGTGTCAAATGTAAATGCGTTACATGTTTTTAAAAACACAGGCTGTCAACGCAAAAATTGACTTTTTTTTCAACTTTTTTTTTTCACCATAGAGGTGGACACAGTTTGCCAGTTGAAAGAAAGTCAGAAATGAGGTTTAGGTTACTGTGCCTCATCCTCATAACTGACATTAATGGCCTCCCTTTGAGTTGCTGAAGGCCATTAGCTGAAAAGGACACAGCTCTGAAGCTGAGATAAGGTGGGAGGATGCACTATGCTGTGTAATGGCTAGAATATGGAATAAAGTGCCTTGCTGGTTGTGCTGGCGTTGTATGGGAAACTACCTTATATATTATGTAACCTGATTTTAAAGATGAGACTCCTCTCCTCATTGTGTACTCTGCTTTTTAGGAAGAAAATCAATCCAGTATGGACAGAAAAGAGTGGAATGACACACAACTTTCACAAAAAGAGTGTAGATAAAACCTGTAAAACGTAACCCTGATTCAGTAGGAGGGTGAATATTGAAATACAATTTTTTTCTTCAATTGAGTGAAACTTAAAGTGGCTAACCAATGACCTTTTCTTAAACGTTACCCAGTTCTTTTGTTGACTAAACCAAACCATGCAGGGACTGTTTTACTGCATTAATCACATGTTTCAAAAGGCTTTGTGGCAGAGCAGCTTTGTGCATTGGACATAGGTACATAAGAGTTACTTGTGCATCTGCGTGAGACACAAAAGGATCTGAAAAAAGCAGTCAAATTTGACAAGAAGGGATGACAATGTGTGGCCACTTGGAAACTAGGAACTTTTACAGCTTACTTGTGTTCTACAATTCAAAGAAAATGAGGAGCATTGAAAGTGAGGACAACACAGAGAAATCTCAAAAAATTACTCTTTTGCTGTAACAGAGAGTTTAATCCAGTAGAGCCATTACAGGTGCAACCTTCCTTCTTGCCCTATTTTTTTCTTTTTATAATAAAATAGCAGAGGGAATATATGTTTGATTACTTTGGGTATACAATTATTTCAGGGCTCAGTAATTGTCTCCTCTTCAGCGGTTTAACAGTCTTTTGTCATCATCAGAAAAACTCTTTGCAGGGCAAACCTTCCCAGTGTCACCCACTATTGCAAAAAAAGAGAATATATTTAGCTAATTGTTATATAATGAATGCACAACACAGCCTAACTAAGTAAAAGTGCCTTGTAAACAAATGCTATAAATCAGTTAAGACATGCACGAGGCATTTGTTCTCATCTAGAGTTTTTAGGATGCTGTTTTTCAGAAATACTGTGATTAATTTTAATGTAGAACCACACAATCTCCTGGGATATGTCCAGCGTAAACACAGTCTTTTGTAGTGTCTGAGATTAAAGTGTGATTTAGGGTAGTGCATATTATACATTTAAGAAGAAAAGAGTGTTTTATTTTCCACGCTTTTTCAGGGAGAAACAAACTGGAGAATTGACAGAATCTTCTTCTGCATCAGTGCGTCTGAGCAGGAAGCTGGGTGGGGCTGATTAAAAGCACCCTTACAATGTCAATCTACCCATGATTGCAAACATAATTGAACAAGACAGATAACAGGATATTCAGTCTACATCATTTCCTTTCTTCCTCCAACTGGTTTCACTTACATCAGCCATTGGCACAGACGCAGTCATTACCAGACCGTTAACTAAGCCACAAGGCAGGAAATTGACTCTTTTGTCAAAGGCCAAACTCAGCGTTTCCAATATTTTCCAGCCACTGTCATTGTTTGATCAGCCAAAGTTATTTCTGGATTTCATCCCAAGACACAAGTTGTTTATTGAACTTTTACTTAAGCAGTAAAGTGTTGACAAAAGGGAAGAGCCTCCATAATTCACAACACTGACCACAGAGTGCTATAATTTCCCGAAAGTCCCAAATTCAGAAGGTTTCACAGCAACTAAATGTGAATTATTCATTGATTTCTGAAGCTGTGAAATGTCAGTCTGTTGGTTGGTGGATTTATCGCTTTGGTTCAGACTGGAACACTGAGACAACACCTGGATGGGTTGCCATGAATTGCAAACTTTCTTGACTCCCAGACTTTTCAAACTGACTGTCATCTTGGTTTGTCATTGAAATATCTTGAAACTAGTGAATGAGCAATATTTGGTACAAACATTCATAGTACCCGGAAGATGAATTTCTAATAGCTTTAATTCAAATGACCAAGTAATTCTGTCATTGGGTCAAATATTCAGCTTGTCAGATTATTTAGTGTCTAACCAAGTGCTTGCAAAAATTAAGGTTATTCCCTGCTTCGTCAGCTGTACTTGTTGACATGTGTTGCAATCATTTGCAAATGTTAACATGGAAGTATGGTACAGTGAGATAGTGAATACAGTAAACATTTTACCTTCTCAGCATCAGCATGCCTGTTTTGTCATTGCACCTTCACATTGTCAGCATCATAACCGTGGACTCTTGTTTAAGTATTCAACTGAAATACTCACAAAATTCTCTTTTTGGACACATTACCCATAATACACAGTTTTTACTTTCATTACAGCCATTTTCTACTAGATCCATATGCTGCTGGAAAGATGTTCACAGCCTTTTTTTGTACTCTTGGTCATTTGAACATAATAAATCAGTACTTTTGGGCATCAGCCACACTAAAACCAGCCTGCACAGTGACACCAAGGGATCTAAAATAGCACCAAGTCAAAGTCATTTCTCTAAGTTGGCAGAAAACAACTAAGAGTATCTATTTCATATCATATGACTGGTGTTTCAGGATCAATAGCCCCAAGTCCACAAGAGAAAACCCTCTGGCTCTAGTCTGAAATCAAATTGTAAACAGCCTGAAATAGCTCCTGTGTGACTAACTCCCTCTCTCTGTCATAACTACTGAGATTATAAGTGTATTTTTTTTCTTTGTATGGACCAGAAAATGTGATTCTTTACCCTATTAGAAACACAACCTTCACGCAGATCCGAAAAATCCTGGCTTGTCAATATTAATAGCTAATATGATCAAAAATGGGCCTGCATGCTTTAGAAGCCATCTGGCAGCTCTGCTGGGTAATTTGAAAGCAATTTTGGAGTTGTAACATTTGGGAGTAACAAACAGAACGGGGGTGGGAGGGCAAAAGGTTGATGTGAGACAGAGAGATACGGTGATGCAGGCAATTAGCTGTATGGCAATCCCCTTGTTAAAAGGCTGGGTAATGCCCAGGCTGGATTGATTTACTGGCTGAAGTCCGGTGACAGCTCCCATATCGCAGCCTCACTGCCCACTGAAGTGTGCATTAGGACTTGGTGTTTGGCAGCACTATGGCTTTTACATTTAACAATCTGTGCCCAGACGGAGTGGAAGGGCTCAGGAGACAAGTTGACAGGAGGAAGCCTCCCATCACTTGTCAGCATTGTCAGAGGCATTACCTTATTATCCCCAGTCTATTGGCTTCTTTTCATGTCATTTATTATCCCCATCACCTTTTCTTTGCGGCCATATCAGAAAGAGAGATGACATCTAGGGTGAGCTGTATGTAGATAAATATGTTGAAAATTGGCTCAGTATGGATTCATTTGCTCGTGCAGACCTCTTTGTTCCTCAGGCAGACAGAGGTGGCTTTTGTGTATCTGCCAACAGGGTCATGGCTCACTCCATCAATGGCACGGCATTCAGGAGATAAGCATCAGCTGGCGGCCCACTCCACTGACACCACCACTTCCTCCCGGAGTCAGCAGATTACATTTTAGAAGTTGACAGCTTGTTATCACTCTGGATAGCAGGAGGGCTTAATCTTTTGTTCTTTTCTGGCCAGGATGGGGCTGAGAAGTCGTCGGCTCAGGCCACTGATTCTACTGTCTTCCCTCCCTGTGCCCTCTGCAGTGGTGAATAGGTTAGTCTCTCCTCTGCTCTTTTCATCTTCCTCTAAGAGTGCCTGCACTTTGTAGAGGGATTACAGTGATGGAAGCCTCAGCAGTGCACAATGATACCCATTGAACATGTCTCCCTAGCAGACAGGGGATGGGTTCAAGTCTGATTTGATAATGGCTGGCTTGGGTCTGGAGGGATGGATCACAGCTCCTAAGGCAGGACTTGTCCTTTGGGAACAATCTTGTGGAATCCCTCTCAGAATAATATCCATGACCACAATGGGGGCAGAGAGAGGGATGGTTCTTGCACAGTATTGAGGTTTAAACTGGCGAAGTTCGGAATAAAGCTTTACTTTGCTACCAAGAAACAAACTATACAAAGGAGTGGGGAGACTTGATGTTTTTTGTGAAGCTGCAGATCCCAGATGCCAATCTCCAAAAAGAAACATGACATTTCATGCAGCATGTTACATTTTGACCTTGATGTGGCAGCTGGATGTCCATCTGCCTTTTGTTCAAGCTCTCCTACAGCAGTCTATTCACAACACAGTGGACAGACGCTATTTTGATGGCTAATAGATACTGCTGCAGAAATCTTAAAACAAACTATGGAAAAATATAGAAATAAAGAGGCACATTTAAAGGCACAGATAAGCACTGATATACCCTTTATTGCGTTGTGAGGATTTCAATAGTCTATAAAGGCAGGGTGTATCTTTTAGTAATAGATTTGAGCCTTGTGTCTTATTGTTATGTTTTGGAAAGAGAAACCTCTTTAATAGATTATTAAAACATACAGTTTGGTTGTGCTAACAATAACCCACCTTGCGTAATCGTCCCCTTGCTGAGCATTTGCTAACTTGTGCAACCTTGAACATTGGCATTTATTATCACTGCTTTGCTTTTGAAGCCACAAGATGTCTCCTTGGTGAGATGTGTGGTTATATAACTTTCCTCTCTCCTCCCACTCTCTCTTTGTATGTCTCTTCCTGTCTGTGGCGTGTGCAGCCTCTAAAGCCTACTGGAAGATGGTTACAAAGCTCAAACTTACATCTGTTTTGGTTGAGAATGCTTAAGACAAGGTTTTCTGCTTTTCTGATGTATTTGCAGCGGTGCAGACAAGTTTTTTTCTGACAGAGACATTATGCTTGACATGAACAGACTCATATGGTGTCAGAGAAAAATCTTACTGCTTATGCAACACATCAGTGCTGTCTGATGAAATTAATTCTACCTACAAAGTTTTCTTTTTTGACAGACTGCAGATAGACAGGAGCAGATGCAATACAACTGCTTTTTCAAACGTTTAGGAAAAATGAGACAGCGTGTTTTGTTCAATGCTCCATAGACTCTAGTCAGTGTCCCTTTCACTTAGGCTGCACATTAATAGAGATCAGCTATGATCCCACCGGGGGTGAGGTTACCTGTATGAGAAGTCTGTTTAATCACTGCACTGTCTTTCTGATAACTATGGGGAGAGGTACGACATTGTGTCTTTTGTTGCAAGATTAAAGTAAGGCCAGATGTTAATTTATGTTCATTCACTTCACACTTTTCGTTAGTTGTCACTTAACAAAAGCTGATATATCACACCTCGTCCCACATCTATACCTTGGCAACAGAAGGCCTACAGTAAGCAGAAAGATGGAGAAACTGTTAAATGGAGCAACGACACTAAAGGCTGCTGTCCAACTGGAAATGAATAGCCATGGCAAAAATCTCTCTAATCACAGTGTACAACAGTCCTTGCTGTCCACATATAAGTAAACCTACATCCCTGCAAAAACAACACTTAGCAAAGGGAACTGAAGGGAACTGAAGAAGCTTCTTGGATGAGAAGTGAAACGTCTTCCCAACAAACCTAACACAGCCAACAAACCTAACACAGTCCAGTTGACTTGCTTTTTTGACTCTTCAGATAAACATGACCTGGATGAATGAGAATCTACACAGATGCAACACTTAGCAAAGCTTGAGTATATTTATATAGATGTTGAATTTGGTAGTGTTTTGTAAAATATTTTTATTAATCAAGATCTTTACCTAGATTGCAGTAGAGTAGGGCTACAATAACACCATATTTTGAGAACCAGTTGAATCTGCCAGGCTCAAGGTTTATTCACTCGAGCAGATGGTTCTGGTTCCCCTCTCACTGAGGCAGATTTCCAACAGTCCCAGCTCATACTGAGCCATCACAACTGATTATCTGGTGTGGGATCAGTTTTAGAGGTTGACTGATAGAGTTTCAGCAGTCTAGGTTAGAAAAGTGTCATGAACCAGGTTTTTTATGCTCTGATTGTAGTTTACTTTGTAGGTCTATAAAAGCGCAACCAGTCTCCGGTAACAACTCGACAGGTCCACAAAACTGAGATCAAACCATCAAACTAAGAATCACTAATCCAATGTCAATCTGGATTCTATCACTTGTTTGTATTTTTTATACCTCAAATCTTTAAAATAACAAATTTTCTCTGAACACATTTTTTAAAAAGACCAATTTTTTCTACTTGAAAACAAACCAGGCACCTCCCAAACTTTCACGTGTCCCTCAGCATTAAGCCACATGATCTGATTGGTCATGGCTCGCTTTTTGGTTGGGTCACTCTAGATGTAGATCTGTCCAGTTGAATCCAGAGGCCCTTTGGTGTCTGTTTAATAATAATGCCCCTTTGAAACTGAAAATAAAATTAGAGATTTCAGACCAGTGAGCATTTGTGAATAAGTCTGGTAATGCCGTGCCAGTAAAACAGTCAACAAATAAGAGCATAATTATTTCTAACCAGAAAATTCAAATTGCATACTTAAATATTTGAAAATACAGATTAAGCTACTTAAACAGCAAACAAATTGCTTGGGCAAGCTATAAAAAACGACTAATGCATTTTATAGGGTACACAGACTCTATCTAGCAACAGCTGCAACACAATATATGTATTTTTGTTTGGTTTGGTTTTAATGTTTAGTTATTATCATGCTTGTGTTGTGTGTTAGAGTTTAAAGTTAAAGTTGAACTTTCTTGTATACTCTCACATTTGGAATTTGAAGAAGAAAATATTTCATGAAACAAAGAACAAAACATGGGTTGACTTTATGCATAATTCTATAACATGACTTTATGCTTGAACTCTGTAGCTCAAGTTGGATTCTTCAAAAACTGACAGATCCACACTAACAACCAAAGTTCAGCAGTGCACCGCTCGATACATCGATTCTGCCAATTGTGTGATCCAAACTCACCTTCAGAAAACAAACTCTTTAACCCACCATGAAAATAAGAAGCAACACAAAACATCACATACAAATGTTAGGTTTGGGGCTAATAAGATAAAGAAAAGAAAAAAATAACACAAAACATTCCATCGTTGTCAAGTTTTTTTTCTCATTATCTTGGATACTGAGCAGAGATGCCCGTTTTGGCTCCATGTTTTTCAGTCATATTGCTCTTATTGTGCAGTTTTTGATACCAGTTGAGGTCTGATTAATTGGTGCACCCATGGGAACAAGATGCCTCTTGTTCCCAGAGACGCCTGAAGATTCAGTGTCCGACAGATAGCAGAATGACTCGGGGCGCTGGCAGCCAGGACAATGTTGTATTGAACAAGAAGCCAAGTGCTGATTTTAATCAGTGGCGGCCTGGCTGTGGACTGCTGAGGCCAACCTGTTTGTGGTAATTACAGAGAAACAGGTTACAAAACATGCAATCTTCGGGTGGATGGCTGTCTTAGCAGAAAATTCTTTGCTGCTGGTCAGTTCGACCTCAAAGCCAAATACAGAGAGGCAAAATGTGGACGGGTGTAACAACCTTATGATTGTCTCTTTTAAATCATGATTTCTTTGTACGACTTGTTTACTATCAGATATTGACCCCATCCTAAAAATGATGTAGTCAGTCATCCAAAACAATCAGCTATCGGCAAAAAAATGGAATTTGAAGCATGAACGCTGCTGAAAATTCGGCCTCTGCAGCTACGACTGTGTGTGTATGTTTATCGGAAAAAGTCTTCCTAACGATGCACTGTTTGTGTTCACAGCCACACGGAGTATATTGCGCCTCAGCTGTGGTTCTTGCAGTGACATAGCATGGGACGGACTGACAGCATTGTGAGGCAGCATCTGTGATTACAGTCTTCAAAGACATTTTCAAAAATCAGCCTCACTGTTGGATCCACCTGATGCTCTAGCCTTGTTCTGTTTTCTTTCCTTTGGAGTTTTTAATGTTA
This sequence comes from Acanthurus tractus, assembly GCA_029783725.1. Classification (NCBI taxonomy): domain Eukaryota; kingdom Metazoa; phylum Chordata; class Actinopteri; order Acanthuriformes; family Acanthuridae; genus Acanthurus; species Acanthurus tractus. Next base: position 18,229,343 of record JAQNCA010000001.1, on the reverse strand, counting down.
TCCAGCATGACATTATGGAAAAGGGCATCCTGAAAGCCCCCCCACCACCAGCAGGATGGCCGAGCCGTGCTCTGGTGCCCAGTGGGGGTCCTAACCCTGTCTGCTTGTCAGTAGCTCAAAGGATGCATCTTCAACTCTGCTGAGTTGAAAGAAAGATCACAGCAGTCATTTTTTCCTTTTCATTTTTTCATTTTTTTTTTTTTGGTTTATTTCAATCAATGTCCTCCTTCCTCTTTCTCTCATCCTCTTCCTCAGACCGAAGAGCTGCGTTTTTATTTCATGGTTTTCTGGGTAGCACAAGATCAGCTGTTTTCAAGGTTTGTACTTTTTAGAGCGGAGAACAATTCGCTGGAGAGTTCTGCTGCAATGTGATTTGTGGCTGTACACCCATTCAATTTGGACTCTACAGCACAAAGTAGCCCTTCTCTCTCACAATATGAAAAAGAAGCTGGAAAGCAATTCGTGTTTTTTTTCCCCCCAAAAGTGAGGAGTTTTATTCAACCTCAGTTTGCAAGTTTATCTGGAAAAGTGTTTTTTTCCCAGCAATTATTTTTTAAAGCTCTCCATAAGTCTCTTAAAGTATTTTTTGATGCAGACCTTCGCTGGAGCAGGAACATAAAAACTAAAATCTATTTGTATAGATTGGCATACATGTGGAAGCTACTGGCGAGCAGGGTTAGGATCGGATGGCGGGGAAACAGATTATGTTGCAGGGCTCCCGTGGCATAACCTCAGGCATTAATGTTAATGGAAAACCACATGACCTTGAAGTCGCCTCTGAGCGGCTCCACTTTAAATCCAATTGACATTACCCAAGTCTGGATGAGACCGGAGAGATGGTGATGCAGGCACCTGATACCCAGGCATGAAAATAGCCTGTGTTTTTTTCTCTCTTTCTCTCCCTCTTTCAGGGTGTCCCAGAGGTCCCCTCCACTAAGGTGTCCTCTGCCCCTGGAGATGAAGAGAGGAAGGCAGAGCTGAATGTGGAACAGCGGTTGCTATAATAGTCGCTGGGATACCCATGCCCCATGCTAGATGTCATGTGATCTAAGCACCAAGCAGGACAGCAAAGCTGGGATTGCACTGCTTTTAAATTAAGGTATGCTGTCGTACTTATGCCCAAAACACATAATTCCCCTTGTTTTTAGGGAGCATGTTGTACGTGAGGTTTGTTTAAATCACTGTGATGGAGTTGACTTTGCCAAGTATTGCTTTCCAATGATCTTCCTGCTCTGGGAGGAATAGAGAGGATAGTGCCAACACAACAGAAACAGGCTTTGTTAAAGGAGCTTTGCGCACCCAGATGAAAGAATGGAAAAGCAGGGTAAAATAACATGCAGTATTTTCCACAATCATCTAGTGGAGGATTTGCCGTCAAAAACGGTGCATTTCCACTGCTCTGGGGGTCATCAGCACAATTTAATTACATTAAGAGACAGCTAAATTGGACTTTGCAAACAGACAAGGCTTAAGGGATTACTGGACCTCTGACGGAGAGGTCAAATTTTACCTCCGAGCATGAAACAATATGCCCAGTGCCCGGCAGGCTCCATGTGGACAGGGACAGAGATAGAGGGATGGGGAGTGCTGTACAGCCAGATGATTAATTGTTTTCCACTCTTTTACTTTACTGTATTGGACATGGTCTGCATGTAGAAAAGCAGAGTGTTTAAGAAAAACAGCCTCTGTGTATCTGGAAAGGTTGTTTATTTTGATCTCTTTTCCTTCTCTGCCCTCCACTACCCTTTCCCCAGTATCTCCTGACTGTTAACCTCCCTTGCATGTGCAGTGTTTCGTCTGAATGTCTCCTACAGTTTACACTATTATTAAAACTCCTCTAAGGCTGTTTTCTCTCAGTGTTTTATTAAACACTGAGCTTCTTCTGCAGCTGCCAGTTACTTTATGGCATGCTGCCTAAAAGTTGCATCACTGAATGTGGACCTTTTACTTCACCTCCTTCTTTTTTCTTAGCAGCAGCAGTAGTAGTAGTGGAACTGACTGCACTTTATTATGGAATTGAACATCCCATTGGAAGGGAAGAAGTGCAGGGATGTTTTTTTAACTTCTTGATGGAAAATCAGTTAGTGGAGTCTGAGAGTATCTGAACTTGGATTTGTGCCCCCATTTTTAGCTCTGTTTCATGGCCACTCAACAAATGTTAGTCCAAAATTTATTGACCTTTAGCTGTGATTTTGGTCCTTAACAACTCCTGAGGAAAAAAAAAAAATATTTGTCACTCTTTTACCTGACTAGTGTCTGTCATGTTGAACTGAATTATATATAATTATATATGGTTTGTATGAAATTCTCTAAAAAAAACAGTCAGTTATGCAATATGGATGGACAAACAATACATGGGTGGACAAATTCAGCGGACTTGCAACCTTAAGAAAACAAAGAGAATGAAGTTGTAACATTCCTATGGAAGGAAGTTCAACCTTTATTAAACTAGCAAATGAGATTATGTAAATTATAAATTATTCTCAGCAATATCATTGCTCCTTTGAGATGGGATGGTTCAATGCAGAGATGATATTTCACAACACTGTGCTGTGTGCATAATTGAAAATGACAATAAAATGTACATTAACATTTACATATGAATATGTTATAGATTCAAATCACTTCTGACTGAATCAGTGTATTTCAGTACTTTCTGAGACTTGTTAATAAAAAAATAAATCTGTTTTCACACCATTTTGTCATTTCATTTCATTAGGTAGGCGTTATGGCAGTTTCATGCTAAATAGGCCTATGTACTATTTGTCATCTCTAACTTGGCACCTGCATGCTTCAGCTGGAAGCTGACAGGTACAGAAACCTGGGAGGCTGTGAGAAAGCAAGCATAACAAATTTCTTTAATTACAAGTAGCATATTTATTTAAAAATTTCAACTAAGAACCATGAAAACATTAAACTGGCATGTGTTGACAAGCCACTGCTGTTATTTTAACCATTGAAGCGAGTTGGTGAGGGTTTTGTTTCAAAATATTTCTACCATAAATGAAGTTTTCTGAAAGATTTTTCCTTCAATGGACACTGCACTGTATGATTAAAATTTGTAGATGACTGCGCATTGGGGTTTGTGAGGTGACACACAGGCAGACCTTCCACTCACCGCGGTGAGGACTGGTCCTCACTGCGATTCCTATCTGAAAAATGCCCAGAGGTGTAAATTTGTGCAGACAATTTATCCGAACTGCCAACTCATCAGGTGTCTCTTTTCCCTGAGAAAGCGGCTGCTGTTCCTTCGATTGTCCCTAAACAATTACTTGGGAGAGATCAGGGGGAGACTGTTGCCAGTTAAACTGCAGTTTTCTCAGCTGCCATTGTGCAGGCCATCTAAACCATGGGATACAAAGCTCTCAAGCGCACTGCAAGCCAAATAAAGAGGTGGAGAAGGAGGGGGAGGCAGATAAAAGCTGACACCCAGTGTATTATAACTCAGCTCTATTAGATATGAGCTTCTGCTGGGGTGAAGCACCGTAGCTTAAGGCGGCAAAGATATACTGCTTGCTCATTGTGCTTTAGCGAGGGGGCTGGGAAGACTGCGTCGCCACTGTGTTCTGTATACAGCACGCAGTCTCTCATGCATGATTTAGTAAACCAGAAGTCTTACTTCAATATTCAAGTTACAATATATCGGATGAGTTAAAAGGATGTGCTGCGGCTGCAAAACCTATAATAAGACATGCAGTATATACTTGAAAAGTAAAAGAGCACATATCCTTTGTTTTTAGCATTTCACACAGTTTTGAGAACATGCAATGCAAATGCTTCAATTGTTACCTTTAATGTGCGGAAAGACCGGTTTTGTCAGTCTGCTTGTGTCACTGTCACTGTTGTTACTGAAAGAGAATTCTGATATAAATCAAATGTTTAGCTTGGATGGCCTAAAAAATGCCATGCAAAATGACATTCTAACTATATGAAATGACTAGCTATGAGTATTGTACATGTGTATGCTGCATATCTGAATTTGTCAATTTAAGTTTACAGTCCAAACAGATTTCTCACACTTTTAACAAGGTTGCTCATTGGACAGCCTTCAATTCACTCGTTTACTTTGCTCATCTGCAATTCACCTCTTAAATTCACTCCCTTCATAACTTCTTGACTTTCATAATCTGGAGCTTTTAATTGAGATTTTTCAGCTAGTCACATCTGTCCAACAGCACAGTGGCACACCTTCATTGTTAGCCTATAATCTTGCTGCTATCCTATTAAAACATGGTTCTCTCTTTAACTGTGGTGCATTCTAACTTGTTGTGTGCAGCTTTTCACCTCCCCATCACCCCTATTTTTCACAGATTCATCAGTTAACTTCAATTTTCAGCCTCAGCAGGGTCATCAGCCACCCACACCAGCAGTGTCTTTACTTCACGAGAGGTTTTATGATGCTGCTGCTGTTTGGGGGAAGACACCCCTCAATTTCAAAATCCCCCTATTAAGTCAAGGCACCAAAGACTTTCTGACAAGACTTAATTATCAAATCTCATTTGTTCTCATAAACAGATCCTTTTGCTTAATTTATTTTTCTCTCCTGATTAAAACGGCAGTTTGGGCTTTCACAACTGGTTTCATCACATGCATTTTGTTCTTGTTGCACATCAAAATTGGATGGATAAAAACTATCAATTAAGTGCAATCCTCAAGTGCATTAACCAAATTCTTACAAGCTTTAATGGGTCCTGGTCTGTTATTCCCCATGAATATTAAATACTAGTTGGCACAGTTTTTATATCTTGTACCTAATGCGTGTGTCTGTCTTGTCTATGTTATTTCAGTGTGTGGCCTGTGTGTTATTGGGAATGATCTTTTATTCACCTGCCACCTTTGATGAAAGCATCTGACAATCAGGAGAATATTAGTGGGTTTGAGAGATTCCACTCTGGCTAAGTGGCTCTTGTTTCTGTGGAATGTGAGACTGCTATGATATCCACGATTCACAGTGCTATTGACAAACAAAAGAGCTTCGGTCAGTTTACTGCAGCTTCTTTGCTTTTGTGTCATTCCACCACAGCCTGCTGGACTTCTACAGCATCACAAACACCCTGAATCTTAGCAGCTCACTTTGAACAGTGATATCAGACAACTTTTGAGAACACCATAATGTTTCTTAAAGGGTCTACTATAGAAGGACTGCATGGAATAAACTGAAGAATGTGCAGTTTCTGAAATTATGATGGAAATACTTATACTATATTACTAAGTCTCTAATGGTTATAAAAATGGCTGAGTATAGATCACAGGCTGACTGGTCCAATAACGTCAGCAGCAGCATGCAACTCCTGCTGCTTTCATTTAGGTGGAAAGTGTAGTACAAGCCAAAGAGGCACATAAGCAAGCAGCTGATCTCTTGTTTCTGAGACATGAAGCAGCTTAGTTTTACACGCTCAGGACGCTCTTCCATCACGGCTGCTTAAACCCCAATCTCCTTAATGCTGAGTGCCAAGCAGAAGCACATTGGGTCCCTTTATGAGGACAAAGGTTTGACTCATTTTAAAAATTGAATGTACAGCCTCCCTGTCAGGACTCTGACCGCAAGGCCACCAAGCTGGAATGAAAATGGAAGCATGTCAGGAATGATCTCACCACCAAGCTGGTTAAACCTGAATGCAACACAAACTGCATAATATCAAGTTAGAGAAACATGTGAACTCTTGTCAATCTTAATGTGTATGAGTGTGTGTGCATGTGTGTATGCTGTGTTTACATGAGTACACTGATTGCTTTTATGCATTTATCTGATTATTGTGTGTGCTTGCACAATTGTCTGTCCAGACACAAAACATGCACACTTATGTGTATGTACAGACGGCCTTGATGTGCTTACATGTGATTTGCTATTTTTGTCCGAATCAATGCACTACCTGACCAGTGAATGTTTTTAATAAGTGTGTGTGCTGTGAATGCACGTCTGTGTGAGTGTGCATAGATGCATTAGTGTGTTTGCAGGCTTTTTTAAACTTTAGTTTTTATGTGAGTTAGTGTAATTATGTATTATTTTGCAAATGTACAAGGCTACTGGGCAATTCATTACAATTCAGACAGTGTATGCTATTGCCAATATGCATAGCAGAGCCTCATACACATTGAATAAAGTGCATTTGCAGTTTGACAAATCAGTCAGATAACTTTTTTCAGCCATATCTATGCAAGAACACCAATGCTAAAAAAAAAAAAAAAAAAATTAAAAGTTTCACACATTTGTTCTACTGAGCCCACATTCAGAAAGTTTTTCTGAACTACTTTTGCTTTCCGGTACAATTATTTTTTTCTTGCCAAGCATCAAATTTTGCATTCCTAAGCAACAGCCTTTGAAGGAACATCTAATACTTTGGTCCAGTCTGTTATAATACACTGCAAATACAGAGAGGACAGATGATATGACACATCACAACATTTATTGCTTAATACTTCTTTACAGAGGATTGCTCTGATTGTATGCAGCTGTTGGCTACACTGGTTAAAACTATGGATGTTAACAATGCTTAGGCTACAAATCTACTGTAGGTAAATTAATTTACTACTATGAATATGGCTAGAGTAGCTGTACTTTGCCTTCTCTTCATATCATAACCTAAATAATAATATTCAGCCTGCATTATCATGTAAATTCACTGTGTATAGTTAGTGCTACAATCATTGAAAAAACAATGTGACACAGCTATGATCTTCACAGCCAAAGAACAGCTCTGACTACGGCCCAAATCTATGAACATAAGGAACATAAAAGCCAAACCTATGTCATCAAAAGACAAAGACAACTGCCCTAAACACTGTAGCAGTCAGTATAAAGAACTTAACTCACTAGCATTTTTCATCGGCTTCAATGCTTACCTATTGAGCAGCAATTATACATTCTTGAAACTGATCCACTCACGCTGTGGCCTGTTACATAATACATTGATATTATATCATCATACAGTCTCTGTTTCTCTATTGATCAGAGGAAATGCAAAAGGTGTTGCAGGAAAGGCTAAATGTTGTGACAGAACTTAATAAAGCACAAAAGTAGCTCAGACAGATAATTCCTCCCCTTTCAGGGACCCTGCAGACCTGATATCCAAAACTAATTTTGTTTCAAAGCAAAATATTTTTTGTCTTGTGACTTTGTCAATTTTGTTTATGTGACATTATTAGTTCAGAAAGAGGTGAAAGTATTGATGTGCATCATTAACATGCTAATGACTTTACAATTAAGTTTAATGTTATACAATTACTGTACTTCTAGACATAGCTTAGACATATTGGCATGAAATTGCAGTTATCAAATGTTAGTTTTTTTT
>JAQNCA010000001.1:18195632-18221951 GCA_029783725.1 Acanthurus tractus | reverse complement strand
TATACAATTACTGTACTTCTAGACATAGCTTAGACATATTGGCATGAAATTGCAGTTATCAAATGTTAGTTTTTTTTCGGCAGGATTTTTTGTGAAAATGTGTTGAATAAAGTAATAAGAAAGTAATTTCTTGTTGGCCTCTGTTTAAGACCTTTTCAACCCTGCAAAGAACATTTTATGAAAAACCATACAGAATGAAGGCCAATAACACAGCAGATGTCTGTGTTATTTGGGGAAACATTACTATAAGAGTGAGCCTTCAGAAAGGCGCACTGGTTAAACCAGGCAGAGACTAACCTGGGCCGTGTTGCTGGACCATCTCTGACAGATCCCGCTGGTGGATGAAGAGAACCAGACCGCCAGCAGCGAACAGCAGGAGGAACCAGAGGGAACAGGGCATCCTCCTTCTACGTCCACGCAGGGAGTCCACCACCATCTTCCACTTCATCCACAGCATGATGCAGCACAGTCAGACACAATGTAATAAGCTCTAGTGAAAATCAAAGAAAGTGGGGAATGGGAAGAGGAAGAGGAAGCAAGACATACACAAGAATGAAGTGAGCAAAACAGGCAGAGTGTGTTCAGCTTTTCTGAATCCAAAACTGAAGGTCAAATTTCACCCTGCTAAGTAAATGACAGTGGCAGAAGTATATAATAGTATAACATCTTAGAAATTTATATAATCTGATGTTGATTTTGATTCTTTGATTAATTCACATTAAGTGCACTTCTTCAAAAGTTGCATACTTACTGAAAGTTACATATGACATTTTCAAATCAGGACATTGATTTGCAACAGTGTTTTTTTCTTGCAGAATTGCTACTCTTGCTTAGGCATCTAAGTTATTTCTCCATCACTTCAATATGAAGTAATCATGATAAAGGATTTCTGGATCTACACTTTCTAAAAATGACCATCCACATCAGATATGTCTCAGGTTGTAGTAGTTACTTGGGTTTGCAGAAAAAGGAAAAGTCCCATGTTGTCTTGGAACAAATGGAAAACTTTCATTGTGAACTTGATTTTATATAGTGTGTTTACATCAGCATTACTTCTGGTTTTAATGTACTCATCAGCACAAAGACAACTGAACAAACAGATCAAATTACGTTACAGACACATTGAAGGGCAGAAACAGGCAGTGCATTTAATTAATTAAATTTCAACACCTCTGTCAATGTGAGTTAGAAAAAAAAATATCCATGAAGTTTGATGATTGAAATCTGTTCAAATATTAAACATGGAGAAAAGCTAAGCTAACACCTAATCCCTCCAAATAAAGAAATCTGTGTTCTGTTTGTAATGATGAAGTTTGGTAAATGTAAAGCCAGTTGGACTGGCATGAGCACAGACTCACTACGGGCTCTGTTCATACAGCAGAAAGACCCTGTAGCATCTGTCCTTAAATTAATATGCAAATGAACTTTGGTGACTACCCAAGCATGTGCTGTCATTTCAGAAAGTAAAACTGGCTCTGTTTTTGTGATGTCAAGAGTTATCAAGTGTGCTAACATCGGGAGTTAGAAATAAGCTGTAAATGAGTTTCTAATAACAAATGTGACATGTTTCTTGTTGTCATGCTTCCATGCAGTGTTTTCTGTCAAGATCCTGGTTTTCTACTTTTTTTTGACCAATTAAATACAGAGATTATGGATAATGGCATTTACTTCAAGTATGCAGCTAGAACAGAAATCCAGATGGGCTTAAATGATATCTCACACCATCTTAATTTTGAAGGCAATTACACTGTAGAGTAAATTAATCATTTCAATTATCATAATAGTTTATTTTTATGTTTACATGTTGTGGATTAACATTGCATATGTGATGGTGATCTCTGTACAGATGGTCATTTTTTTTAGTTTGTCACAAGATTTAAGCTTTTCTTTTTGTTGGGAATTACTTCAGATAAAAGTTTGGTTATTTATATACTTAATTACTAACAGTAATAAGTATTACTAATTAACAATTAAGATTTCTTAATAATTTTGGGGCACCACCCTGCAAACAGGGATCAATGACCAAACAAATATCAATCTCTAAAATTAAAGTAAAGCCTACGTTATAAGTATTAACCAAAATTTAATAGTTAAAATAAAAGAAGTTATTCAGCAATTAATTAGGTTGAAGGGGTGAGATCGAGCACTGACCGTACAACCAGCAGTTATTACAACCCCATGTGCAATAATAGTCACTCAGAGGGCTTTCATTCAACACAAATGTATGTACAAAATGTATTTCTTGGAAAATCCGTAAACTAACATTAATGAACATCAATCTACAGCTATCAATAAAAATGACACGTTAAAACAGCAGCTCCAGGCAAGCGTGTTTGTGTGTGTACCTAGGTGAGAATAAGTATGTGTAGGTATATATGTGAGTGTGTGTGTGTGCGTGCATGGGTGTGCGTGTGTGTGTCTGTGTGTATGAGAGAGAGAGAGAGAGAGAGAGAGAGAGAGAGAGAGAGAGAAGACTGGAGGGGGGAGGAAGTGGGCAAGATGGCGGACGTGACTATGTCACGTCACGTGTCAGTCACTGAAAGTGATGCGCTAAGTTTGAGGGAGACAATGGCCGCAGCTCCATTCGCTCCTCGTGTTCCTTGAAAGCACACACAAGATGGCGCAGAGCGCAGCTGAACACACTGAATGCTCACTAAAGAGGTGACTATGCTACACAGGTCGTGTGCACTGGAGATTGAGAGCTCTCCTAAATATCACTCACAGGGTGATGTGTGTACTACGCAAAGCAGCGTAGGTGTTTGTGTATGTATGAATGCTTGTGTGGCTTTGTAAAAAGAGAGAAAGAGAGAGAGAGAAGTGCATATGCTTAAGAGTGGCTCGAGGAAACAATCGTGGATGGCGCAATATTCACTTTACTTTCTTTCAGGGGTCAGTAAACTAGCTGGTGTTCATCTACCGTCTTCTGATTGCTGTGCAAGTTAGCAAGATGAGGCCCAACATTTTGCTCATATTTTCATCAGCACAGCCTGAACAACAGAGAATAAAGGTAAGGGAGGGAAATGCATAAAAAAGAAGAAAAAAAAGGATGCCTTCATAAAATTAGATGGAATACTTTGGTTGTTTGTGAATGCTGCATGATGTAACAGTGTGCACATACTTCAACCACACTGTGTAACTTATATTGTTTGGTTTGCTGTGCACATTACATGGTTGTTCTGCCAACTCAGGTAATAACCTAGAGATTGTTTTCGCTGTGTGCTATTTTTATTACTTTGTGCATGGACCAGGTTTAAGAATATCTTTAAATCATTTGACCTGCACTTATTTTTCATTGTGCTAAAGCCATAATACTCACAAGGCCATTCTTTACTTGAATTAAAGGTCACTGGTCATTAAACTTGTACAAATTTAGCACTTGTTGTGTCAATGTTATGTTAGGAAATGCCAACATTTCTCTTGTAAATGCTACAGTATCATACATCATTGGTTTTGCGTATATACAAAACCATTGTGAGAGCTATATCATAGTGGACAGATGCAGGGAAAATCATGGTTTAACTGCAATGTTGGTAAAGTTTATCTTTGTTTGCATACTTTTTGAAATAAAATCATGTTTTCACTGTGTGAAGACTAAAGTAATGCAGCTCTCTTAGTTTTCCTCCAACATGTTTAGAGTCACAAAGAATTCAATGCCAGACAGAGAGATGACAATTTTAAAGATCCAGTCTTTTCATTCTGTTTTCTCTAAAAAATTTGACCTTTGCCAACCCAGTGTCATTCACACTGACAGTACAAAGCTACAGCATGTGACCTTATCACAGGAAATCATTTCAGGTTTTGACTTCCATTTGCATTTTTCAGGTCTCTCTGAGCAGTTTCATCACTGTCATTCTCTGCATATATTGGGGTCAAGTAAACACCCCTCCATTGATACTGGTCATTACAGATACTGAAAGTCCACAACTAGCGTTCAGATATTTACCTCTTTACATAATATGAGAAGAATTGTAATGGAGAACAGAGTCAGCAGTGTGTGTGCGTGTGTCTGCATGCACAAAAGTGTGAAAAGCATGTATTCATGTCACTGTGGATTCCAGTGTTTTGAAAAGAGCGTCCTTGTTTTCTTAGCCTCAAGCAAGTGTTTGGTTTCAGCAGTTCCCTTTATATTGTTGCACTGAGAGTGTGTCACACAAGCCTCTTTACTGTGAGAATGTTGTGGACAATTTAGTTATTTGTATACTTTCACTACAACTGCAAGTTAATGTAATTCTATCTTACTAAGTACAATAAATTGAGTCAGAAAGCAGATTAAGTGGTAAGAGTAAATGGAAGGCAAAAAGAAACAAAGCATGAATCTATAATCTGATAGATAGGATTACAAAAGTGTGAATAATTATAGATACTGCATAAACCAGCACAACATTTTTTTTAAAAAACTAAAGTATGTAAAAAAGAATCATATAAAGCATTTTTTGAACAAAGTGTCAGTCACTGCAACATTTAAAGAGGAGTAGATGCTCTCTTCTCTCGAGGTTTTTAAATTTAGTTGCCAAAAAAACCCATTTTTTTCAGTGTTTCACTTTCATATATCATTACAAATGTCCATGGGACTGGAAGCATATATACTGGTGTCTCTCGAGCTCAACACTGAATAGATCAATGAGTGGAGCAAGACTGAATAATCATGCTACTGTGACTTGTTAAAGTAAGTCTTAGAACAAAACGTACAACACAAACATGGTTGGTCCTTGTATAGACCCCTGGGGAACTCCATACTTTTCCAAGAAAGGCAGAGATAATCACATACAGAAACAAAACATTTTTACTTTTCAAAAAGGGTCAAACCACTACAACACACTGTTTTGTGTTGGCACATGCAGGCGTATCATGTGAAGCGGTGACTCTCTTCCTCCTACCAATAATACACCTACTCATTATGTATGATAATGGACTGAATGTGGTGTGGACCTGTGGCATGAACCTTGAATCGCAAAATAAATGTCTAAGGATTTTTCATGCATGAAGAACCTTCTTGACATATTGATGACATTGTGCACTTTTTGTGTGCACATCATCACTGACAGACTTTCTCTCTACAGGGAGGGTAGGTGCAGTGGACAGCTCCAAGCTGCGTTCTGACGAGTATCTACTGTACTTCACAACAAAGTAGCGCGCAGGTGATAAAGACTATCCATTCTCAGTCAACTTTCTCTGCAATAACAAAACAAGATGAAAACAAAATCGCTGCACCTGTCACAATTTGACACAAATATCTCATTAAGATCAAGCAACACTTCAATCTACAGACACTGCCTTTGTACTTTACATCCAAACAGATGTATAAGCCAAGAAATGACATAACATGTCCCATTTTGTGCAGGAGAAGAACCAGTCTGTGTCAGATTGGAAATGGAGACGCTTCTGTGTTTGATGTTCATGTATAATACACATCAAAGTGTTTTGTGTTTAAGTTTTGAGAAAATGAAAATGATGCCATTCAAATGAGTGTGCTGTTCATTTCCACGTCTTTACCAACAAGACAAGAGTTTTTCGAACTGGGCCATCTTTGCTAAACTTCAACCATTCCTGATAAAAATGAGGAGATTCTGTTCTGAAATGAAGCATCTGACATTTTCGTTTCAAAATAACTGCGGTAAAAACAGAGGTGCACAGAGACCTCATTATCTGTATCTGTTGAGCCAACAAAAATATCTGTCTATGTACCTGTATTCGGAAATAGTATCAGATGTGAGTATGGTTTTCAATTTACATAGGTTTAGTTTACAGTGAATAAGGGGCAGCAATTCTAATGATTCTGCATTGATATTTCTCAACGTGTTAACATTCATGCAGTTCACTTGGGAAACATGCAGAGATAACAAGCATAGAGTATTATACTTAAGTAGTATGAAGGCTACAATTGAAACAAATGTCAATCTTACAACACTTCAGGGACATTATATCATGCCCAAATGTCCAAATTACAGATTTTTCAGCTTTTGCATTTTGGCCTTGTTAGTCTTGTGCACTTGCAATCACTGACAACAGCACTTTGGGTCAAGCTAATGAGCTAACTGAAGCTGGGGAATGTTTCTCTCCTGTTCCATGTAAATTTTACTCCATCAGTGTCTTTTAAGGTTCAGGACAGGGTAGCTCCTTTGAGTATAAAAGGATAGCTGAAAGTCCTTTAGCTATCAGGCTTTGCCCCTTAAGCATGTGGAAAAATGCTAAAGGGTACATGCATTGAGACTAAAATTTTACTCTAATTCTCCACAGGGGTAAGTTAGTTAATCTGAGGAGCCTTGACAAGACTCCAGCTCTGTTCATAGAGCTACAGTGTGTTTTTTGTTACCTTTATCCTCATTTGTTTTACAGATCTGTAATCAGAAAGCAATGTTCTTGTCATTTGAGAATATTTTTTTAATATCAACTGTTAACAAGCATGAATCAAACACTGCATGTGGGCCTAACAATGGGCAAAAAAGCAAAAACAATCCATTTTGATGATCTCACTGCATTCCCACTACTTGCTTTCTCCCAAAGGTTCAGAGTATTTCAGATGTCCTAGAAAAAGTTCTGGGATTTATTTATTTTCTCACACCATTCATGTCTAGTCCCTCTAGTGTGTCAGTAAAAGTGAACATTGTTGGCTTGTAAACAAAAAGAATTGGAAGCAGCTGCCAGACCTGTTTCGTAAATTAATGATTATGTGCAAGGGAGAACCAGAGCTGGTATAGGATCATATTCAAAGCATTGCTAATTGTCTTTATTTATGACAGCCGGTGTTCTCTGAGATGAATTAATGCATTCGACACACTGCTGTGATGAGCCATAGCAATCAGAATAGGAGATCAGCCATCAACCCCTGCAAGCTATCTGCTGCCACTTACCAATAGAGGAGGTCTAGAGATATTTACCAAAGGGTTGCTCTTTTCAGCATAGGGAAGGAAAACAAGACTCTGACCATGTTCTTTCTGAAACTGTTATCCAAAGGCATACAACAATGCCAGGACACTAAAAAGATGACTTCAAAATCCTCATTTCATCAATGCATAAGTCTTCCAAAAAAACTACAGAATCATGTACTTTGTGCTCAGACTTTTTCTTCCTTGCCAAGATGAAAGTTCTCATATTTTGATTGCACCTTTTATTTAAAAAAAATTTTACTGTAAAAAGGAGACGCTTGAAAGAAAAGGGCAATACAACCTGTAATTTACACAACCAACATTTTACAAAGAGTAACAAAATTAGAGACCAACACACTTTGTTGATATCTGGTTTTTATGTCATAAATTTACCTTTTGGTGTATGCGTGTATGCGTGTACGCATGTATGCGTGTGTGCGTGTGTCTGTGTGTATGTGTGTGTGTGTGTGTCTGATTCTGTGTGTGTCTCTATGTATGTGTCTGTTCGCCGCAGCTGTTTTTCTGGATCCCTTTCCACAAGCCCCCAACTGTTTGCAATAAAGTGAGATGCATAAATGGTCACCAGTCAAACAGCATTATAAAATGCACCTACCAATACAGTCCTGGCTACCAAAAACAGTGCCGCACCAAATCATCTCCTGACTTCCTCACAAATGTGTAAGCTGCATGACGGTGACCTGGCACACTGGCCTCAGGATATAGCTACAAGCTCAGGCAGAGCAGGTGATGACAGCTCCAACAAAATCGGACATGCTCGGATACAACACATCTTCGCCATATCATGCCTGCCATAGGGCACTGCCGGGCTCTGCTATACACCACTCAGATAAGCTTACAGATAGAACAGCTCAATAACCAGGGGAATAAGGTAGATAAATTATACACAAGTCTACCTAGAAGAAGAGGCACTCCAAAGCCTTTTTAAAGGTTTGAAAGTCAAGTAAAAAAGATCTTGTAAGGTTTTCAGGTGAATCCTTGATACAGTATAATTTAGATTCTTGCACTGCCTACAGTGGAGAGGTTCAGCTGCTAACCCTTTTTTTTTCCAGGCTATGTTTCTGTCTTTGTATGTGGATTTTTTTGTGTGATTTCGGCTTTGTCCAAAGGGCTTTTTGGCAGAAGATTTTTAGATCAAAAATCCATTAAAAAAATAATAAAAATGCTCATCGGACTGGCCACTACATTCAGGGTCAAAGCTACTTTACAGCAACACACCTGACCCTGACACCAGACAAATGGCTCATTTAGAAAGCAGTTGGCCTGCTTTGTCTAATGTTTTCATTACCATTAAAAACTACTATAATTACACACAATGGGCTCTTCTTAGTAACGGTCCACCGAAACTCACCAACAACTCACAGCTAATTAAAGGCTCTGCACAGAAGGTCACCTGCTTTTCCATGAACAGGATAATCAGGTGAAACCAGACGAAATCTACAGTATGCACAGTTTATATCTTCTATTAAACGCTCCGCAGTCATGAAAGGAAGAAGTAGATGGATGGGAGGAGACAGGCTGAGGAACTTTTATGCCTTAACATACTGAGAGACAGATGGTGCAATACTGGTGCAATTCAGTACAGAGGAGGTATTCCTAATATTTTCCGCCCCTGGACCCGTCAAAGGGGGAGCAAGTAAAAAAAGGTTGGATTAAAGAACTCAGATGTATAGAAAAAGTTTGTGATGAGTGTTGCCAATGTAAAAATCAACGAAGCAAACACATATGTGCATTGCTTCTTTGCATTTCTCTAAATGTCTCAGACATAATCAACAAACAGATGCTTGTATTGGTTTGTGATGGAAACAATTCCTCATTGCTCTTTTTGGACACACATGGCACAAATCAGTGTCGTAAATGAAATCATTTCTACTTTAAGAAGATACATATGGCACAATTTTCTCGTTTGAACTACTTGTTAAAAAGAATTAGTTTGAAACGGGTCATTAATCTGCACAGAACTTTTTAATGCATGGATATGCAACAGTCTTTAAATCTGTCCATCTGTAAACCTTTTTTATGTGCAATTGTTGTCATCAAGCAGCAAATCATGGTCACCTAATGTGGAGAGGACCTTTTAGGAATAGACAACCTGTCAAACTGTGAGAGTTTCAAATATTGATATATTTGAGCTTAATGGCACAATAAAATAAATGTATGCAAAAATTTTCAACATACTGTTTACATCTCCTCTAATCAATTGTCAAAAAACAATAACACAATTACACAAAGCTTTGGCCTAGATTCGAGGCTGAAAAGACGACAATACTAATCTAGAAATATACATTGAATTACCTTCATTGGCTAAAAGCATGGATGTAAATGAAAGCACAAACTGGCTGATGACACTGATTCTCAATCTGCAGCTGAAAGCAGTGTATGTTTGTGTGACATTAACGTTTGGGATGGTACCACAGTAAAAGAAAAATAACTTTTCAGATGTAGGAAAAACATGTGATAAAGCCATCCAATAGATACTTAAAATGTGATTTGGTCTGAAAGCTTTTTTGTGTTGCCACCTTCGCCTAAATTTTTCAACACACTCGCTTAATGCACTTAAGAACTCATTAAACCTCTGTCTTTTTAAAAAAGGTCCCGTGGCTTATTCAAGCAACTGCTAAAACCTTGACCTGCTCAGGATTTACTACCTCAAGCTCTGACCATGATCCTGCCCCAAGTCCTCTGCACGAATAAACACTCGCACGAATCAATAGTGCAGAATATGAGCTGATCCCACTCATTTTTCTCACCTATTTTTTAATTGTCAAAGGGTGCTGCAGATTGCCAGGAGGGAGGTCATACCACATCCTTCAGATCTACCAGAAGCTTGCCTGCTTTGTTCATTCTGTGGAAGCTTTCTGGTGTGTTTTTACATGTTTTTTTTTTCTTTTCACTGCAATAAAAAGAAAAGTCTGATTGTAAAATCACTGCCTTGTTAGCTCACATGTGTATCTTGTAACCTAAAGATTAAAAAGCAAAAATAACAGGTCATTAATTTGAAATAACACAACAAATCCCTTAACATAGCTCCACATACTAATCCTCAAAAACACTGAAAAAAATTACTTGCCAGTATGCAAAGCCAGACTGAAAAAAATCACATGCAAAGTGCCTCTTCTTCTGTTTGGTGATAATAGCAACCATTGGTATTGAATGAGTACACTCGCTATGTATACCATGCTGACACAGACACATCCACAAAGCTGTCCTCTTTGGTTCTGTCCTTGAGTAAATTGTGCTTTCAGCTCTCAATGAAATAATTGTAACATTGAGCACCATAATGCTAATTAGAACGTAATTAAATTGAAAGCTGGTTTTCCCTCACAGATGTGTTAAATCTGCATGTGATTAACATGTACAATAAAAGGACACTTCAGTGGCTGAGAGCAAAATCGAATGCATTTCCCTTTTTGAATCCCTTTTATGTTTGTCTATAACTCTTATCTTAACATAATGGGACCTTGGAAGTTGTAACATCATGTGAAATACATGCCTATGTCCTTCATGAGAAAAAATTGAGGGCAAAATCTACACCTAATTAACAAGACAGGCCGAGACCACAATCCTCAGAGAAGCCATTTTTACATTATGATTACAAATGTAATGTATTTTGTAGTTGTGTAAAATGATTTGTCTGGGAATCATTTATAGATGTGCACTGACCTACAAAAAAAAAAAAAATGTGATCAAATTTATTTCCGTGCTCCTGTAATGGACCTTGATGTCATTATACACTTTCACAGTTTTTTTGCAAAACAAGCACTGTGTGTGAAAAGGATAAGAATAAATTGTCCTACTATGATAAAATTACATTTGAAAGAATCCTGACTAGAAGGCAAGGGAGTAATACTAAAACCAAGTTAGTTTGCTAAAGTAGGACACAAAGTTCTTTTTTTTTAAGGATTCTACTTACTTAACTACTGCAACCTAATAGTTGTGCATGCTGTTTTAGTTTCCGTCCATGATTTTGGTTACTGATACAAAATAAATGTAGTTTATTTTCTTGTTTGTCATAGTTATCTCTTACTAATAACCATGCATTCAAAAAACATTCAATACCTTACTACATTCCTAAAATAACAGACACATCAGACACATAAATACAGCAGAGCATGAACTGCTTCAGTGAGTTAATGAAAGCAACTGAAAATGAACCACTTCCCTAAGATTACTTCATAAGTGAAAAGAGTTCAGATTATTTATTTATGAGAACTGAATTAAGAGATAATGGCAATGTTCCAAGATTCATTAAAGTGATATGCAAGAGTTGCCAGGAAAAAAAATTAAAAGAAAAACACAAAAAGCATTTATTTTTCAAGAATACAATCACACACACACATGCACACCCACCCACACACACACACACACACAATAAATATAAGAATAAGACAAAAATCTCAGGATAGCTTACACTGGCATCTTGTGTACAGAAAAACAAAAAGAGATGTAGTTGGTGGTTTCTCTCCTGCTTGCTGTGCATATTTTTGTTAATATCATCAGTTCTTCAATCCAAACAAAATGGTTTCTTATCTTTTAAACCAAGGTACAGTACTTTTGTGGCATGGTGCATTAGAGCCCAGTGTGGTGTCAGGTGTTAAGAGCAGCACTTTTAAAAGTGTTCATTTGTTGCTCTTCAGCTAAGATTGATTTAAACTATTATAACTCCATGAGCAACAACCCTCTGTTACAGAAATTAATTAGCCTCTCTACTTTGGATAATCTTTGAGCCTAAAATCACTCAACAAATGATGTTAACTTTAAGCCTCTAAATTAGAGCAAGTAATTTTTTCATTGAAAGTCTAATAATTCCTCTTGATGCAGGCAGTGGTGAGTGCAGTGCCCAAACACCCCCTGTTGACCAGCTGCCACTGGCTAATAGTAGTAGCTTATGTAGCCTTGACCTGCTTGCCCATAGACTAGCCTGAGGCAAGGAGAAAAAAGGAGACTATAGATGTTTAGCAAGCTTACTTCTTCCAAACTCTACACCCTTAGTTTTTGTTCATTTTCAAACTTCTTTTCTCAAACCCAATGAACATTGAATCAAGTAACATCATTAGATGCATCAGATTTTACACAGCTCCATGTGTGGCTACAGAGAGCTTGTTCACATAAGTCTATTCACACTCACAACAACAACACACTCTCATGTGTGATATCAGTGGAATTATCCTTTAATGTTGTTTTGATCATAAGAAAACACTTTCTGCAAACATTACTGCTTTAATGAAAAAATGTGCATTCTTAACAATTTGTTGCATGTAGGACACTCAGTCATAAGATATGTTCAAGACAAGCATGTGTCAAGGGAGATTTGTCAAACACTCAAGTGAGCAAACCTCCGGATAAAAGTCAAAGAAGTTTAGGATAAATGTTCATAGAGCTCAGATATAATCATCGTTAGAAATATTTGGTGTCATTCTGCTCTTGTATTACTATAAAATACTTTACGTTCTTGGAACCCAATTTTTTCAAGCATCTTTGCAATAATAAGAGTTGGCAACTTCAATAAATTGAAATCAAATTTAATAAAGAGGAATATTTAGAGCAGGACCTACAAAGTGCCCTGAGCAGTGCATGTTTACTTTAAATCAATATGCATCACTGAGACAGTGAAGAACCCTGAGGTCCCCTGTGGTTTGGCTGGTTTAAAGGTGCATTAGGAGTGGTTTTTAAAATTCTCCTACCAATAATTCATGAGGGCAAAGACTGTTAACAATAAACTGACATGTATTCTTCATTATGTCGATTACTGTTTGGTTTTGTTTTTAACAAAAGCATTTAGATATTCTCTGGCAGTCTTGCAGTGTTTCCAGTGAATGTGTCTGTACTAATCCCCCTGTGATTGGAATACTATTATTATTTGTGTGGTTTTGTGCTCTTTGAATCAAATATAGTGGCTGGTTGGTTGAACAAACACATTCAGTACAATTCAAGTGCAGTACAAGCAGCAAATTCTGCAAGTTGCTACTTTATACATGTGCTGAACTGCTGTCATGTGATGCTCCATAAAAAAAAAGAACATAATATTTTTGAAACAACACGATTTTTGTCCTTTTTCCTGAGGTTGTGAAGAATGTCGGTGATCACTCTGTTGAGATATGCACAATAAGATGCATGTTATAAGACATACTAATCTGATTCATGTGTAGTTAAATGTGGCTTTACAAGAAAACAAGAAGTGTATCTGATAATAATTATGACCACAGTCTTGGATGAAAAGTTTTTAGGAGTTTTTTAAAAGTCATATCCTGGACATGATGTTACTGAAATAATCTAGGCATGCAGTGATAAAGGTGCAGATTAGGGTTTCTGTCACCCAGTCGAAGAGAGGTGGTCCGGGTCTGGAGATATTCTTAGGTATTACAAAGCTAATTTGGTGATGGATTTGATGTGAGACTGAAATAAGAGTAATGAGTCCAGAACTTTAGTGGTAAAGCAGACAAATCAGCCATTCAACACCAAGACAAGATCCCAAACCTTCCAAAGAAGCACTCTGGGAGCCAAAGTCATGGCTTCAGCTCTATTACTATTGAGCTCAAGAAGCCTAGACAAGCACAAGGTTTATGTCATGCAGGCACCTAACAGCGAACTTTTGTGGTGCAGCTGCATGCAGCTGGGTGTCATTGACATAGCAGTGAAAGGAAAGGCCATAGTAACTTTAACGTTCCAGGAGCAGCAGAGGAATCCTGCTCTTCCCCGCCCAATGCGCCACTGGCGCACTGCCGGTAGTCCAATCAGATGTGTAGAATCATCTCATCAATTCATAGGTGTTTCATGGGTGTTTATCTGTTTATACAAAAATGTATGAACCAATCAGAGAATCTGCTCTCATTCCCTTTAAAGACTGTTGAAGCACTGTATTGCTATCATGCACGCAGCGCAAACAAAAACAGCTGAAGTACAAGGATATATTTATTTATTTATTATTCATTCATTTATTTGTTTATTCGACTGGACAGGGACAATGCTCAATGAATGGATTGGGTCAGACACGTAAATGAAAGGGATGCATCTTAGCCAAACATGAGATACACGAACACACTCCCATACACACGCTGTTTACTTCAAACTTCATATTTTGCGATCAAAAATATTTTCAAAGGACACTTTACTAACTTCACTAAATGAGTGTCCAAAGCACACTTAAATATTTTACACTGCTGAGAGGCAAAAAAAGAAAAGAACGGTGTGTTTGATGGTGGAGCACGTTGGCCAACTGCGCCGTATTTTACGGTCCCAGCTGTTTTACGTCTGAGCCTCAGTTTAGACCAGGTTTTGGCTGGCACTCCTGGCGCATTTGACCTCAATTTACAGGGTGTGCGATAACAAATGCGCCAGGACACGCCTCCATTCCGCCTTCATTCTCAGACTTCCCGCCCCTCGGCACATAGACCCAGGACAAGTAGATTTGCTATTGTACACTTGTGGCAAAAATGCCATGTGCACCAGGTGTATGATAGCAAAGACACCTGCGCCACTGGCGGACAACATTTGCGCCAGGTGTACGATAGGGACCAATAGCAACACAGTAATAAGTCATCCTGAAGTTACTGAGTTCTCAAATGCAATATTCCAAATTACAAAGCAAGAAAACAAGTAATGTACTTATGAAGCAAGACTTTGCTATGTGCTCATAAATAAAAAAACAAACAAACGCTATTTTAAGCATTTTAAAAGAGCATAATCAAAACTTGTACCGACAAATATCATCAGTTGTAAAACAAATTTGAAAAAGTTGGTAAGTAAGAAAAAGAAAACACTGAGATTTGCAGGTCAATGCCAAAATGGTAACATCAAGAGATTACACAACACAGTTTTGAAATAAGCAGGAACAGAGAGGAAAAGAGAGAAAGGAACCAACTGTTGTTCAAGTGAGATAATAAAACACACAACAAACTTCAGAAATCATCTTTTCATAACATAAATGAAAAGGGCCAAAAAAGAGAAAGAAAGGTTTGAGGGTGTTTCTAACAAAGGGAAAACAAAAAACTTTTTACTGAATCTCCTGTGATACATTTTTGATGCATTCAAGCGCTTCTGTGAAGTTCTGAGCATCTCACACTTGAGAGTAAACCTCCTAACAGCGCTGCAATGGCAAGATATACCATCAAAAAAATCATAACCAGAAAACTAACAAACAGTATTATCGTTGCCAAAAGAAGCATGTTGATTTAAATAATCCTACCAAAAATTATGCAGTTCATTAGCCAGCTGTCAAATCTTGGGGTTCCAGGTTCCTACAGCACATCACAACAACTCACAGAACAGCTCTCAGCTCTTTCAGCCAAACAGAATAAAACATGCAAAAACACCTGTATGGAGCTTGTTGTTGAGCCCTGGTAGAAAAGATGCATGAGTGAAAAAGAAAGTGTGAATTTCTGTCCCAAAGTCTCTTAAAACATCAGTGCAGAAAGGTTGTTTATTGCAAAAATATGCCATGTTTGGCCAACCTGCAGTTTTTGATCCATAGAATCTGCACAATCATTGTATCTGGAAAACGACAAATATTTCTATCAACTTCAGACTTTCAGCTTTTCAGATACGCATGCTGTGAGTCAACACTCATGATTGACATGTATAAATGATGTCAGACAGTATTTACGTTACATGCATTTTGGAGCTGTGAAATTTTTGCCACTGCTGCTTTGAAATGTTATGAAGTTGCAATTACACAAGTCTGTGGAGCTGTCCGTTCCACTGAACTCAAATGAAGCTGCCCAACCTTTTTTCCAAGCTGAGGATAAAATAACAGCATGAGTGCACAGCATTTTCTCCTCAGGCAGAGGAGCAAACTGAGCAGAGGTTAAGTTTATGTTACCAGAAAACACAAGAGAAAAGATAGATTTAACTAGTTAATGTTGAGATAAATAGTTTTACAACATTGAGAATGTGTTCTCTGATAAAGTTTAGGGATGGTTATTTAATTAATGACTCATTCCAACTTGCAGGGTCCATAATGAACATCTGCCAAGCTCAAACTCTGTGTGTTTTTTGTTGTTGTTGTTGTTGTTGTTGTTTTGGTTTTTTTTCCCCTACAGCAAGGAGCATTACTTTCCACAAGGCCACCTGCTACACTGGTGGTTTTCTACCAAATATTCATGGAATAACAACTATACTGAGAAATTCTACTGTGTGTTAGACCCATTTACAGATGTGCTGCTTCTGTCCTCTCTTTTCAGCCACACAAGGAAGTCTTCATGCCAAATTTAAGTGTATAAATTTAAGTGTTCATGAGTGCAGTCATAGTGAGATTCAGTACTGTGTTGAATATTAGACTGATGACTTATTGTATATAAGTACTTCTTGAATATGTCTGAAATGAGAGCTTTAAATAGACACACGTTTTCTAACGGTTCATATCACATGCATTAATGTGTTATTTTGTATTTTGTACATAATCAAAATTGTGTAGCAATTGTCACAGGATGGTACTGACAGGCCTTCATCAGTGTTTTGCTTACATCTCTATACAAGATATTCATGAAATTATGGTCTGAAGTACATTATAAAAGCAAAAGATCTTCCAGAGGTCCTCTCTGGACCTCTTTAATTTCCCCTCCAATGTCAAAATTAAACTTATGTCCTTGCAAATGTGCTTTGCAGATGCATTTTCTCTTCAGTTTAAAAGGTAAGTTTGGACACTGCTCTTATGTGTGCATCAGCCTTATACAACAAGAGCTATGTCCCTCACTGTTAAAAATATTCTAAAGGAAACACTTTGAGAGACACCACCAACAAGGGCGACCATGACGCGGGGTGTAAATATAGTTATCCACTCAACACAGGGTTGGTGATCTGATCCCCACCTCCTCCTCCTGTCCATGTTAAAGTGTCCCAAAACAAGACAATTAACCAAAGGTCTAAGGCACTGCTACTTCTGCTGTGTGAGTGTACCCATTTACCATTTCAATGACGCAGCAGAAGTCAATAAATGGTGCACAAGCTCTCACGCTGTGGCTATGCAGTGTGATGAGTGTAAATGTCACCCCGGACCTATGCATACGGATTTCCAGAAAAGGTTTCTAACAAGTGTAAATAAACCCATGGTGACCTTTGTTGACATTTGCTCAGGCGGTATATGGGGCGTGGAAGCACGGAATTAGTAGGGATTAGCATGACCGCTGGGACACGTGTTACAGAGTCAATACTCCTCTGAATTTACGACGTGTGGAACAAGACAAAAAACAGTGTCTTTATTTGCATACAAGAGGACAATCTAGTTACTGTAATGTCTTTATTTAATCATGGGAATAATGCAATTACAAGTTGTTAAGAGCTGATGCAAACCTGGATCATCTTATGACAGTGTTCACTCTATATGGCCACATCCCTTTTCTATAAAAAATGATGAATAATATACGAATGTTTTTATGTAAAATCTTAAAAATATGGGTGTATTTTCAAATAAAGGTGTACACTACCTAAAAATCTGTCCGTCCCCATAGATTATGATAATACCTCCCTCCCCCCATTAAAAACACAATTAATACATGCCTACTTATCAAACACAGGCACATACAATGTATACTATATGTGGAGTAAAATAAACAAAAACTACAGTACAACTGTTTGAGTCTTGTTGGTTAGTTCCTTGAACTTTGGAGAAATGCAAACCGTTTTGTTAAAAGTGCAACTACCTTGATGCAGTCCTATTTTTATGCCGAAGTTGTTCAGTTTTGCGTTTCTTTTAATCTTTCACATGTTCTTTTTACAGATCAGAATGAATCTGTTAGATATGCGAGTGTATTACATTCTCCCTTTAAAGTGGACGTTCGCTGCTGGATAAAGAACACACAAAAATTGATGTTTTGACGAGCAGATTTTAAAGATTCTTCCCTCAGGACAGCATCATGACCCTAAAGCACTCGAGCATTTGAGGAGAGATTTTTTTTTTATATTTGCAGTTCATCTGACAGCTCACAGTGATTTTCAGTTAAATGGGATGAGAAAGGATACATCAGAGAGTCAAGGCTGATGCTATAATTACATTGCACATACCTGAGACAACGGACTGAGAGGTTGGTCTTACAGTGTTTTTCACCCCCACCTCTACCCCTCAGGCAGTAATGGACCCCTATTTAAGTTCAGCTGTCTACTTGGGATCTACCAGTCTGCCCAATATTACAGCAGACTGTCATGATATCTGCATTGGTGTCTTTGTAACAGTACAAGTACAAGATTGAGTTGTTAAACAAAGATGACGCTGTTAAGATTAATAAGCTCTTATTGCAGCTCTGGTTTTAAAAAAAACATATAATGAGTAAGATGTTTACTCTGTCAGGCCAAGGTAGCCTTTTTTTTAGAAGACATGCACAGTTATTGAAGGGATAGGAGCCAGAAAATGTGATTTATGCGCATGCATAAATATATTGCCCCTAAACTTAACCACTTAAATGAAAAAAGTACAATTTCCTCTATTCTCTCTGGATAGGTATGCATAAAACTGAAAACAATGAGAACCAATTCTTCAAGTATCACATTTTGTTATATATATTGGTTCACTTCCCCATCAGCTGGAGAAAATCGGGCACAAATCGAATACGTTTTAAAATGTACATTAAACAATGGCTATCAAATTTGATTCCTCTACATGAGAAATCCTAGGTTCGTGGATTTAAGGGATAGGGAACTTCGCTTTCATAAAAATCACTTGAGTGTAGCCAATTTTATACCCAGAAACACATTCACATTACAGAGTTCATCCTCACTGGCAGATTTTGAATTGGAAGAGCGTGTTTTCTGGGATGACTTTGTCAGATAGCTCCCTGACTGGTAATAAGTTGCTTAGTCTCGAACATATTTGGTACAGGAAATGCAGAAGGTCGCATAGCACATATGCTTGCTGCAGAGGCAAAGCCAGTTCTCACCAGACAGCGAAACACTGCCCCAAGCTTTGTCCAGTCTGTCCTGTTCATATGCTGTTTTATATGCTTAAGTCTAAAAATGTGCAGGATTATTTGTGATACACGTTTACTTTCATCAGAGGATATTTTGACATTTTATCTCGCACACATTACACTGAGTTAGGGGCCAGGCAGCTTTTTGTTAAAGGGCACTTTGACAGAACCATGACTGCTCACTGACATAAATGAACTGATGCTGAAATCAAACCTGTAACCTTTTGTTAGAAGAGCAATGTCTGCCAGTAACATTCTGGTGACTCTTCTGTGGTTAAGTTGTTGTTTCAGCAGAGAAAATAATAAAGACACTCTTTGTGCAACAACTGAACGGAGAATATCAGACCTTGGATCATCATCAACAATTCAAATGTTCAGAATATATATGTGATTTTTTTTTCTTACTGTAAGATTTAAATGATCATATCATATCAAATTAAATCTGCACAATTTTTGATGCTGAGATTTCTTTTCTTTACAACTACCTGGTTATTTTTACAGGATTTTTAAAACTGTTTCTCAGAGTTATTGTTGCCTCTCTCCATTTTTTACATTGTCAGTCTGGTGGAACAACAAACTTTTGTGACCCATGTACAAAACATAACTACATACAAAATAACATCCATGTGTTAAGAGGTCTTTTAACCTAAAAGCCTTGAAGACCAATCAAATTATGAATGTGTTCACAGCCTTCTGACTGTACTAAATCCTGCTTTTGTGGCAAGTGAATCCACAGTGATGAATAGAAGTGCACACTTCAAGCAAAAAACTTTCAGTGATATTATAAATTGAATGGGATGTCAAACATACACAATGTGACACGTTTCTATTGATGTCTGGCTGCCAGTAGAAGTTAAAAGATTGCTGTGAAATTCACTGAAGGAAAATCAATTAATTTTCACTTTCACTTTTTTTTTTCTTAAATCTCAAACCTGGTCAGGGCTTTAGATGTACTTTCTCACTGCAAGGAGCCCATGTTGCCAGACTCTACTTAAGACATAAAACAAACTAATTATTACTCTTACTGAATTGTCCTGACAGGCCTCATTAAGTGGGTTTGAGCACTACAAAGTGGTAGCAGCTACTGGTGTCATTCGCTTTGATGGTGCTGGAGTAGGGTTATTACACAGCGAGCAGTTTCATCCAATGAATATCTGAGTGAGGCAAGCCATGCCAGGATTCACTGCTGTTCAGATGCAAATTGGAGTCATTCATACCTCCGTCATGACCTCCAGACTGCTGGGGGTGTTTGTTCCCGACAATTTAAAGCATGGAAGGATGCAGACTGTATGGGCTCTTAACTAGTGGAATAAGAGGGGTTTGCATGGGGTGAAAATCTGGTTTTTCATGCAGTGTTGGTAATAGATAAAATTAGCGGGAGCGAAGTCGGACAGTGGGGAAAACCCCTGCTATCGCTAACAGAACATGAAAACTCCCAGTCATATTCATTGTCAGACTCAACACAAGCAAGCTTGTCAACAGCAAGGTTACAGGGAGTCACACAGAGCAATTTAAGCTGCAACAAGGTAAGAGCCCTGATGGCAGGTACTTTGCACATCTGTAACAGTAACACACCGGCAGTTTCTTGCCTCTTTGTTTTCCTCTTTACTCAGCAGCTTTCTCAGGTTGGATTCTCCTGAACCTTTCAGAAATGTGACCCTGAAAACTACACCTCTCCCAAAAAACACTGCCTTTCTATGAGTATCAAGTCTGCAGCAAAGGAAAAAATCATTAGCTTGCATTGTGTTAATATTCTCAGTGTAGTGTCATGCTTGCTGTTGATGTTTGCTCTACAAGTGGATTGTCAATCCTGTCTGTCTTGTTATGTCAACCAAAAAATGAGCATGCCAAATTATAGCTACATCCTCTATGTTTAAGTGTAACAGTGACTCTCTTTCTTTAAACACCTCCGTGCAAAAATGTTCTCAACAAGACAAGAGCTTGATTTAAAGATCTATGAACATGGTCAAAAGCACATGGCACGAGTGTGTTTAAGGGCATGGCCAGCTTCATTTTGCCAATTTAATGGTGGGTAATCTGGGCACAAAGTAAGGCACACAGCGCAAAAGGGTTGAATTTAGACACTTAATTAGTCATAGTTGTGTTTTGGGCGTGACATCAATTAAACCAATCAGAGTGCCATATGCCATTCCCTTTTAAAGCCAGGTGCACTGAGACCTGACATGTTGCAATTTCAAAAGTGGAATAAGGTAATGTTAGTGGTAGAAGTGTGTGGTTTTCTACATCTGTGTGTGAAAATGAAGAGTGTCTGGCGTTGTGGACACGTATGTTGGCACATTTTATTAGCTATAATACTAATGTGTTTTTTTACTAGCAGCAAAACACTGCACCATGACTTTAGACCAGCTGGCACAGAAACTTCCTGCTTCCTCAAGATAGCAGTGCACCAGACCACTTCTATGTTTATCATCTTAGCCTAATAAGCTAACATAACCAAGAGATGCTTGCAACTTGCGTACACCACCTCTCTGTATCAACACTGACTGTGGACTAGAGGCTGCAGGTCCAATCCAAAGCATTTTACTGAACAGAGATATGAACAGAGCCAGATCTAACATCCAAGAAAATTCCTGCAGTGTTGAATCATAGCAGCACATGTGACTTCAGATACATTTGATTCAATCACTATGAGCATGACTCAGAAAAAAGGAAGGCTTCCAAAACTTAAAGACACAGTTGCCAACTTTGGTAGTTAATTAACAAGAATACTTAACAAGTGAGAGGGAAAGGGTTGTTTAAACCTTTTCATTAAAAAAAAGATTAAATCCAGAAATAATTAATCAAGTTTGATTGCACCTTTCACAGTATAAAATGGCAGGAGGTCAACTTAAAAAGAGTTCAGACCACCAAATTAAAATCCTCAAGGTGTGGACATTAACATGAAGAAAACCAGCTTCTTTTTAAAAGACACTTGTTATTTCCCAGCTGCTCTGCAGGCAATAAAAGAGGAACCCTGTTGACATTAAGAACTCACAGCCTGCTGTGATTATTTTAGTTTGATTAATCGACATTAATATGCTCAGTGGAGAGAGAAGTACATGAGTCAACCTGATTATACTTCAAAAAAATGGGGCCAGTATTTTGTGTAAATCACATGATTAGTGTACAGAACCGACCTCTCCGCCTCTTCTTTGCATTTTGATTGTGTTGACAGATATATAGTATTTTTCAACAAAGCAGCATTATATAAATTATCAGTACTATCCATATAATACAGTGGATTCTTGCAGAACACCTTAAATGATAACACAGAGGATCTTTTTCAGATTTTTGAGTGAATGGTGGAATTTGTCTTAAATCTTATTTGTTATTAAGCATTTCATTGAAGGATAAATATAAATACATCACATTTACTATAAATACAATATAACTTAGAATACAGTCTCAATTAGAGAAGTATCCTGATCTTTTTCAAAGCAAAATTTAAGAGAACAAAAATAAGAAGCCAGGCGGTAACAAAGAGCAACAGATGCCCATCACAACTCACCCTAACCCTTGCTCAAGGTACCCTTTATTTTCTGTTTATGATACTGTGTCCTGCACTTTCCACAAAATACAGCTAAGGCTGATGGGAATGTTTTTGTTTTTGCAGGCATTTGGCCTTCAACTAAAGTTTTGTACAAATTGAAATTTGTTGTCCCATTCTTCAGGCCAGCCAGTCACCTTCAGTGTTGATTATAAGGGTGATATTTACAATGGATTAAGGTTGGTAAAACAAAAAACTCAACTCAAAGAATTTAGGCTTAACATCTGAGGAGTATGGGTATCAGGTTTCATGATAATCCATCCAACTGTTTATAAGATGTTTCATTAAAAACCAAAAGTAACCATAGTCAAGAGAAAAAGTTAGGAGATCACTGAAGTCTGTAGGAGACATCCCGAAGGGATCATTAATATCTGTATGACCCTTCATTTAAATCTTTCAGTAGAGCGATTTCATCCTGGGCCAAAGTGGTAGACCGACTGACATCTCAGTCCCCAGAGACATGCAGCTGGCATCTGAAAATCGCTTGAGGATCACTTTAATGCAGTCACCGTTACATGATAACTGTGTTGTTACAATATTCTCTTATAACAGGAGTTATACAAAAAAAGGATCAAGGTCAGAGGAAGGGAAATGTTTTCCATGCCAGCGCAGAGAGAAAAAGATATTAAAGATAGGAGTGATCACATAGTGAGACTTTGCAAGAAAGAAGGGCTCTTTGTGAAAAACTGCAGGTATAATAAATATATATATGAGATGCCACTTTTTTGATGTATGATGTCTTTCTTAGCTGAATTGCATCATGTGTTTCTCTATATAAGAGTGTTTCATAACAAAAAATAAACTAGATCATATTATGAATTATGGATGCAGACATTTTCATAAAGAAGTTTTGTGGTGGCACAGCAGGATATTTCCAGTAAATGAGAAATAAATCTCTCCCAAACAAGTAACTTGTTCCAGAGGCCAAAATTTTTCTTGGCAACAGGTATGACAGCTTTGGAATGTATTATTGTTTTTGGGTTTATTCTGCAAAATATAATCAAATCAAAGCTGGAATAAAAAAGTGTTGTCATCTGGCTTTCATGGGTCTTTACCAATCTACAGCCATCTATCATTATAATAGCGGTATTCTGCTGTAAGCATCAAATATCTCTCTAAAGTTTTCATTTGTATCTTGATTATGTGCTGTTATGATCTGCATCACTGCTGCAACCCTGTGTGTTGTTATAGCAAACAAAAAGTTTATGATTGTAGTCATCTGTAGTTACTCTGTGTTGTGTCATTCTGTGGCATCCTTAAGTGTCTTAAATGTCCTTTATGAAACTGACATGTCTCACAACTGCTCCAAACAATAGTGGCAGGAACACTATTTCCCCAGCGCCAGCCTACTTATGTGGTGACAGCATGAATTAAATGCACAGTTTTTCCCAGTTTGCCAAGTAACAGGAATTATTCAGTTAAATAAGCAGCAAAGCTTGGAATAATTTTTGTCTTGATATTACATGGCTACTGCAACACTGTAATAATCTAAAATGTGTCATTAGACAAGAATTCCATCTGGTATATCAAAGTTTTTACATTCAGTTTACATTTGAAAATTGATTTTCAAATGTTTCAAAATATTTCAGAACACCAGACAGCAGATAAGAAAAGGTATCTAGTTTATATATAATTTAAGACGTATAAAAAATCTCTCTTTGTCTGTCTGTCTGTCTGTCTGTCTCTCTCACATCTGGCAGGAAGTTTGCAGAAAGTGAATGGGACATCAGATATGAGGAAGATGAATAAAAGAGAACTCAGTGAACTTCAATCAACACTGAGCTTTTTATCCAAAATATAAAACTTTAGGTCAATCGGCCATTACCAGACAGATGCTTGTTTTGTTACTTTTGTAGAGAATTAGTTGGTATTGAAATAGAACAAGCAAAGATAAAGTGATGCTCAAAAAAACAATCTGTCGCAAAACCAAAGAGCATTTCATCCAAAAATATCATTTAGCTAATCGGAATAATTGTTACTGTTGGTGTGTGAGAGGGAGCATCACAGAACATTATGCGGTGAGATCCTTTGCACTCATGACAGTTACTTCACTAATGACCAACCTGTTGTTGTTCTGTTGGGCTTCTTACTGAATGTACTCCTCTGATCACAAAGCATGCTCACTTTTTCAAAAGGACCCATTCAAAATACATTCCTTTCCTCATATTTGTTTTATCTGAGTTCTCCTGAACCTGTTAGCATTGAAACTGCTTTGAACAAACACTCTAGGTGTGTGGTGGAGATTTAGCTGACATGTGAACACGTCACTAAGCAAAAAGCCTGCTTTCATAAAGCTTTAATAAAACATACTTAGGGTCATATGAAACAAGCAGGCAGGTAACAAATGCAGGTTTGTGATCCAGAAGGTGCTGGGGAAGAAGCTGGGAAAGATTTTATTTATTTTATTTTTTTTAAGAAAAGGGAATAAGTAATTCTCTTCACACCCTTAGTAACTGTTCACAAGCCAACAGTGGTAGTAGTTGGGCAGCTCCCAATAGTGAAACTCTACTGTACAGTATACTAACTAAGACAAAAATGTGCAAAAGCTAATTCTGGAACATTTCCTGAAATTACTGATTTAGTTCACTTGAGGCATGCATCTTTTTTAACATTTTTCAACATCATAAGGAAACAATTAAATAAATAGTTCATTTGCAGCAAGTCACTAAATGCAGGTACTGAACACATGTCAGAAATTGCTCCCTGACATTTATTTTATTTTATTTGCTTTCCTACTATATTCGCTAAGCCTATTATGTGTAAGGTTAAGCACCCATAACATACGGCTAAGGTTGGTTTTTGACAAAGTTGTCATAAGTAGCTATAAATTGTAGACCAAGGGTGTTTCCTGTATGTACATTACGGTGTGCTTGTTTTAAAACTTTGTTTTATAATCTTAGTGGCTCCAACTACATTTCTGTGCAATGCCAAAAATGGGTATTAAGAAAGCTGCATCATTTCAAGGGGACAGGGTTTTAAATAGTTTTATGGTTAAAGTAAAATAGTATGTGTAGTTATTTTGTATGAGTATAATAAAATTTCTTGGCCCATCTTGTGCCTTTGCTGTTACTACTGCTTCAGTGGGCTTAAACTGCCCAAGCATAATAGACAGATGTGATTAGGAGCTTATCAATAATAACTGAATGCTAGTGTGAACTTTTAAAGGCTGCATACATTTATGATCAGTCATTTTAAACAGAACAGACAAGTTTTTACCTGACAGTCATTTTGAAAACATTGACAGTTTTTGTTTGACACTATTACAGGTATTCCTAATCTTAAATATTAATGCCCAGCTTGAATTAAAATTGAATGCCAGGCACTTATGTTGAGGGAATATTATTTCATTGCTTCATGTGCTAAATTGGTGGCCAGCCACTGGCTAAGATTTCTCAGAAACTACATTTCTGAAAGCTAAAGGCTTAGAATTGGTTTTACTTTTTCTAAACATGACAGCAGCGGTTTTTCAGCTTGCAAGCACCCCACCTCAACACCAATGCAGCAAATTTAACACAGACCATGTGTATTTACTTGATTTAGAAACTGGTGGACTCTATTGGTATTAGCCTCCTCCCCCAATTGTGTATCAAATTTCTTAGTATTTTACTGAAGTTTGTATGTGTGTAGTCAGCCAATCGGGACCTTTCTACCCAAATGTGCATCACTCCCTACAGGGCTTGGGATTATGTTGTCATGCCACTCTACATTATGGGACAGTCAGCTATGTCGGAAGGTACCGATTCTGTTGTACATCCACTACAGCAGTTAGGTGCTCAGACTCACTTTATCCTATCTTTACTCTATCTCGTGACTATCTTTAGTAGTCATGCTGTCGAAGACGTTGTTGTGGCACAGGGTGTAGCAGCCCATCACATGACCTCCGTGGTGTAAAAATAGGCAATGGTCTAGAGCAGCAGTTCCCAACCTTTTTTGTCTCGAGTATGCCCCTGAGGTTTTTAGTCACACCATGTCTACCCCCTCACTCAGACCT
>JAQNCA010000001.1:18169813-18195532 GCA_029783725.1 Acanthurus tractus | reverse complement strand
GTAAATATAAAATGTATAACAGGCAAAATGATAACCATCCATGGTTGTTTACTGCTAATCCTTTAATCTTCTGTCACTGCTACCATAGCTACCAACATGGCTGACATGTCCCATGGGGCATTATGTAGGTTCCCAAGTCCTATAAAGGTACTGCACCTACTACCCAGCATTTAGTAGCACCTTTCAGTAAGGGGAGTAGGAGCTACAGGGTCCATAGAGGGCTTGATCTGTGCTTAACTAGGGTTAAAATGTCTTAATTTTCATTAATTTTTTTTTCAATTCCCAAAGAGGCAATGGCGAACCAGAAAAAAACCTGCAACATGTGCAGCAGCCTGCCCCTCCCAGGAACCAAACTCTCTACGTTCTGCCTCCAACTGGAGGGAGAAACTGGAGTGAAATATCACAAACCCTATAAAAGGCCCCAGGAATGCCTATGCTTTTAAATTGGAAGGCAGGGCAAAATATGGGTCGGTCCAGAGAAACAGGAAGATGACAGGTCGGCTCTTTGGCAGTTACTGCGCAGTTGTGACATTATATGTTCATAGAGTTGTATGTTTTAATTTGTTTATTTATTAATTTTTTTTTTTTTTAGGTGAAAAGCTAGAATCATAAATGGCTTCTTAGTTTTTCTCCTGACAAAAACTCAGTAAAGCAAAATCTAGAAACTCTGTTATTTGCCAGCTAACCAGAAGAACAAAATGATGGTAATAAAATGCAGTTATCCCTCAATCAGCAGAAAGGAAAATTTAATAATTCTGTACAAAAGCTAGAGACAGTCTGTTTCAAAGCTCATTTACCAGCCCATTAAGGAAGTACCCAAATCTCACCTCCAAAACACACCAAAATATGAGGTGAATAATTTCCATGAGAAGCAGGCTAAGATGCAAACCTGTTTTTTACATTTTCAGTCTAGTGTTGTATAATAAAAAAATACACTCTTACAGCCTGTGTAGATGTTTAACAAGCACACAGAAAGAAGTGCTATTGCATTGCTACTTGTAGCAACATTGGACTTTTGGAAGATCAAAGTGTGGAGCTGGAGTAAGGTGAATAGCTGGAAGTGTCAAAGGAGCTTCAATCCAGGCTTCAAACCTCTGCCATCGTAAATACATACTTATCTCCCCTCTAAAAAATCCTTTAATCTTCTGTCACCATATATACTGCCTTCCTGTGAGCAGATGTTGGGAAATAGACACTGATCTGATTTCCAAGCAAGAAAATCAGGTAAGTGCATTCATTAGTCATACGAAGCTTTCTGCAGGGTCAGAGAGGGCAGAGATTGTGGGTAATTAAACGTGGTGAATGAAACACCAATTGAATGAGAAACCCACTGCCTCTGGTTCTTGTTTGATCATGGGTAATCACAATGCAAAAAATGGAATTCCTTTCCATTCATAACGGGAGTGGCTGAGTGATTATGGGAGTGTACAAATTGATCACTTAACAGTAACATAAATAAAGAGAGAGAGAGAGAGAGAGATCATATATATATCATATATTTATAGATATAGATATGTAGATATATTTACATATATACATATAAAGTTCACAAGTGCAATGAGCAAGGAGTTTTCTTGGTCCTGTCTTCATTGTAATATCTTTGCAACTACCACAAGGAAGTAATTTTGATGTATACACCTCAGAAAAAAATTCAGAGGTCCTGACTTCAGTGACCACAATGGTTGTTATGGCCGTGCTTCTATTTAATGGACAGGGCATGTGCAGAAGGTCGTCACCGGCTGCTGGTGGACAAAGGGCAAGCAGCCGTTTCTGGCTGTAGGTAGTTCTGCTGGCGGCCTTGCTGCCATCCCCATGTTGCTGTAGGCAAATTGGCTCAAAAAAGTCCAAAGAGCTACATAGACACCCCTCGTGTTTAAAAAAATACTACTCCCCATGAACTCCAAGGCAGTAAGAAGAAAAAAAAGGTTGTAAAATAAAAACAAGCAAGCGCGAGTACCCCCTGAGTCATGCTTGCTGTTTCACACGACCGCCTTAGTGTCTACATTACTTCTGAGCCATCATGAAGTACACGTGAAGTACATGTTTGCACAGAGCAGCCCGAAGTTATTCGAAAAAATTGGTTTTACATAGATATGTCCAATAAAATTCAAACAAACTGAGTTTCCTTTCCAGTACACTGGAAATATAAAAAGCAATGTTGCAATGCTGATTTGGAGTTTTATTGATTTTTAAAACAATGTGTTCAACTCAAGAATGTTCCAGGGATTCGATTGAAGTATTTGATGCATTTATTTAAATTTTCTTTCAAATTAAAGAAATCTTGACTTGTAAACACAGTAGTTAACCACCAGTCAAGCTCCTTGGATGAATAACTCATTTTATTTTTATACTTTACAAAACAGTTTTCTTAGTTGTTACTTCAAAAATGAACACAGAAAGGAACTGGGTAGGTGTTATTTTAATATTACAATAAACTGGCATCAATTCTTTAATTTGTGTTTTTGCCTGTTTGTTCAATCAGGGAACAATCAGTTCATTCGGGCACACCTACAGCACAAATTAAGACCTTGCCGGTGCATTCATCAAGATCTGAACATGTTGCCAAGTCTTTACTGATGAGCTTAGGCAAAATAAATTAATCTAATTACCTCTGGTAGCAACAGTCTGGTCTATTTGATCAGCACCTGGCACCCTGACATGTGTGGCTGCAGAAGAGTTAACATTTTTAAGAGCCCCACAGAGGAGTGAGAGGCGAGAGGCAGCCAGCATGTTCCTGTCCCTTCTGAGTTTTCTAGGCGTCGTGCTGTCCTCAGCCTGAAAGAGCACCTGGCCTGGCAACAGCCTCAGTACCAGTCACCTTCCACTCAATTTATTTGGACCAATCCACAAACTTCTCCCTCATACACTGAAACCTGTTCAATGCAGGCTTACTGTCAAGCCTGTATATAATTACGTTTATGTTGTCTCTTTTATGAGTAAGGAACAAATAAAGAACAACCTGG
The DNA here is from genome assembly GCA_029783725.1 of Acanthurus tractus. Taxonomy (NCBI): domain Eukaryota; kingdom Metazoa; phylum Chordata; class Actinopteri; order Acanthuriformes; family Acanthuridae; genus Acanthurus; species Acanthurus tractus. The sequence continues at coordinate 18,192,569 of JAQNCA010000001.1, read as the reverse complement.
TGATATTCAAAGCACAAATATGTTTATTAAATAAGTCCAAATACAGGACTGAATAACAGATAACAATGATTTACAAGAGGAAAACCCAACTTAATGAAGTTTCAGGCAATGGGGCATATGTGACTGCTGCATCTCAATAGTCATGGACTAGCCCCAAAAAGTTGTTGGCTTGTCAATTAATCATAGAATTTCATATCTTTTCTCCATAAACAGTGATATTTCTGATCATATAAGTCAAATAAAACCAGTAAAGGGTCAGCTGATGCAGCCAAGACCAACCTGAGGATCAGTTGGCTCTCAGTGGCTGTTTACAAAGAAGCGGCGACCTGACTGGACCAACGCCCGGTAAGCTTGTCTAAGTTGGAGATATGTTTGACTGCAGTAACAATGGGACAGCTGTCTTGTAGCTTTACCAGGAGTCTTTTTTTTGTCATTGTTTAATTACTGCACCTTGTCAAAACAACAGATGGCGGATCTGTCTACAAGCATTCACAGTGTTGACTTGTGGTTTTGTCAGTCCACTGGTCAACTGCTCTGTAAAACTCCTGTTAGGGGGTAACTTTTTCACAAATATCTTTGAATCCTAAAAGACACTTTAATCATGAGAGGCTCCTGATAACTATTAAACACCCACCGAGGAGGAACAAAAAACTAGCAAAGAGTAACTGCTTGTTCGGTATTTCCTATTTTTGGTTTAGAGTGAACTTATCACCCATTTAGCTACCTAATAACTACACAAATTTGTTGTGAAGATGATGCATGAAGCATATTTCCTCTGTTTTTAAGATTAATGTACTTTGTACATGGTGGCATACATAAATAAATTCAATTAAATAAAAACTAAATTAAATAAAGTTGTCATCCAAGGCTTCATTAATATAACACTCCCACTCTGTCCTTGAATAACTCATCATTATCTGCTGTTAAGTCCCTGATTCTGAGCTTTTCAGCAGCTTTCTTAAGGTCATTCATGATTCACTCATTTCTTTGTAAATACTCACAATTTCGTGTCTCATACCGCAAATTGTTGCCAATGTTTTTTTTTTTTTCATTTCTTTTTAATCATGTCCAATCAACTGTTCACCACCAAATTTTTTAACTATCAGAACAGGTGTCGTTGATTTTGATGTCAAGTTGCACACATTATGATACATTTGTAGGTGTCACAATGACTGTTGTAAATAAAACAAAAACATCATCATCCTCTAATGCAGCTAATGACTTTATGTACTTCTGGCCATCACTATTGAGAATCATATGACTATTTTATGGATACTCACACAGCAGTCACAGTCTTCTAGATCTAGATGATGTTCTCTGCCTTCATTAAGGGTAGCACAGAGAGCGGTATGTGGTCTCCATAGAGAGGAGGGGTCATTCTGTTGATTGCATTACAGTCCCGTGCTTCTCCTTCGATTTTCACTGGGCTGCTCATCATTTGTTGCTCCATGCATACTGTATCTGTGTATGGACCTTTGTTATTGTTCAGAGATGGTAGAGTGGGCATAAGGGTGGTGTCTCACTGTCTCTCTTGCTCACACACACACACACACACGCACCCACACACACATACACACACTTTCTCCTTGCTCTCTCTGTCTCATCTGTGCCTCCCTTTCCCTCCCGCCTCTCACATAACAAGATGAACATTTTTACTTTCTCTCTTGCTCAGAATCCAGCCCATGCCGCCTCCCTCTAATCCCTCCACGGAAGTGACTCATATTACAGCATTCTTCAGTTTAATGCACTTTAATAGCATTAATATCTGCTTTTGCTTCTTCAGCCGCAATAAACTACTCTTACATCTTAAGAAAGCCGATTAAGTGCAATTGACATGGCAAGTGTATCAAAACAGTAACATACCTCAGGTGAAAAGCAGACTAGCTCATTGTAAAGTAGTAATCTGCTTCTTTTTTTTTTTCATACATTGGCACCAGCCTGGCACAGTGTGGCACATGGTGTACTGTAAACAGACACTGGGGAAATTTAGTCTAAGAGCAGCCAGCTCCCTGTAGTCCTTCCTACTCACTCTCACCGTGCGGAGGAGGCCTGCAGATACGGGAAGAACACAAGTCCCTGCCACCTTCTGTGCCACCCATGTTGCCGCCGCACTGACAGCCAAGGTCAGCTCAGGAATGACAGAGGGCTCCTGCACTGAGATAAGGCTCTCACAAACATCTGAACCACCATGCCGCTTTTCAGAGGAAAGAGAATCCTGCCCCTGAATTATTCAATGGGTCTCCCCCACCCTAAATAACAGCCGGCAAGCATTGTTTGACATCCCGTATGAATAATTAAGGACTGACCTTTTGTATCCATTAGAGGTGATAGGTTGATAGCGCCATACTTTCTGGGTGAGGCTGTGAGATGATTGGAAGGTGCTGTGTGGAGGAGCTTAAAAATTTCAGAAAAATTAGCCAAAGTCTCAGGCACAAGCCGTGATGCTAAGAAGAGAAACACAATACGTCCCTGTGGGATGCATTCTGATATACAAAGACGTAGATGCAGTCTCTTTTGATTGTTCCTAAAGCACAGCCTGGAGCCATTCTTTGTCAGTCCATGTTCTCAGAAGAATTGTACTGTAGTTTGTTCCTGACACATCAGAGGCATTTTGATTATGCCAGTCAAGAGCTTGTAGTCAGCTCTGTGAATCAGAAATGAGGTATTAACACAAATTCAGTCCAGGCTCCACTGGCAAAGTCCAGTTTGGTGGTTTTCCAGTGACTTATGGTCTGTTTCCTAGATTTGTATCGCAATGATATAAGGAGTCATAACACACTGAACAGCACAAAATCTATTCAGTATAATTAACACGTTTTCATCACAACTTGTATTGTGTGGAGGGCTTTTTTAAAATTAATTATTGATATATTTTTATTTTTTTGAAATCGTATTTGCTATGTTGTTGTGTTGATGTCTATAGAGGTTCCCTTTAAGCCACTGTTTTAATCATCTGTACCTAAAATTTGAGCATGACATCAAAGCTCATCACAGAGCCTGCAGCTTCACCTGCCTTATGTCTCTCTGTGCTGGATAAGCTGCTGCTGCCAGGCTTTCCCTGATGAAATGATGCATGATATTTACAAACTAATTAGGTGGACATGCTGTTGCTAATTTTTCATGTGAATATTAGAGAGAGACAGAGAGAGAGAGCCATTGTGTCATATATTTATGAGCTACACAAGCTACCGGTGTTAAAGATGGTGCTTGTTTGCTCAGATTTATATCCAAAACCAGTAAAATGACATGATGCACTGAACAAAGATTCGCCTCCTTTACTCCAATGGAATCAATTTAATGATTTCACATTTCTAGGTGGCAACACATTATTCAAATTCTGTTGAGCCTGAACCATTCAAACCATCGGTACCAACTGCTACCAATTTGTTGTTTATTTATCTCACAGATGTTACCACTGGTGCTGCAGCTAGCCGAGCGCTACAGCCTGAGGGTTGCCTGATCAACAGGTCAGGGACCAACCAGATCTCCCTCTGTCCCTCTTTTAGCTTTCAAAGAAATACACTGTCTTTTACAAAAGTAAAAAATAAGACTGGCAGCTATTCATAGATGTTTTTAACCTGTGTCTAGCAAAATTGACAAGACTGTTCAAAATCTTGGCAAATCCCTCTCCCAAAGCCACACCTGTGGATGAAAATACTTCCCACATGAGAAATGTATTTTGCTCAATTTATAATTAGATTAAAATCAGCAAGTTGTATGAATGAAGGAAGTAACCCATGAAATCACAAGACAAAGAAACAGTAAGATATGCTGTAATTTCAAAAGAGTGATAGATCTAAAAGATTTGAAGCTAGATGATGCTGTGAGGTGACTGATTAGTTGTCTGTTATTCCAACTGCTGTCAATCTAGAAAAAGAGCCATGTGTGGACATCCTTAATAATTCTCATCCTTTAAAGTTACAAAACAAACACAAAAAAGTTTTTTAATAGGTTTGTGGGTATAGTCTTTATCCACTTTTACTCCTTTATTGCTCTTTTATTTAATGTTTATGTTCTTTGATGTTGAGAACAAATCCCTGAAAACAAAGAAAAATTAGTCAGCATTAAAAAACAAAATGTTTTAGCCTCGTCATGAGTTGGAACGTTGGTCTGTGAGCATTCAGTTATGTGATTATTATTAGTTGCATTTTTAGAATTTTGGATTACCTGAAGTGTTTTGGCGGCTACAAGCTTTTTTGCACCTGGATCTTAACTCATGTTTTAATGCCAAGCTATGAGTCCTCTGACAACTCTGGATGAGTCAAATTTGAAGTCAAAAGCACAACGCAGGAGCAGGCATCACAGCAAGAAAAGTCAGCTTACCCAGAAGAAGTCCAAACGGGAGATCAAGCAAACTGACAAAATCTGACAAACTGGCAGGCAGAGAAATTTAAAGTCCAGTAATCAGGCAAAAGGGGTCAAACAGGCAGGTCAGACGAAACAGTAACCAAGAGCGCCGGCAAAAGGCAGAAGAAAAAAAAACACATTTGATAATGTGGCAATGAGAAAATGAAACAAAACTGGAAAAACACTGAAGGACTTAAGAGGAATTGGCTGTTGGTGAGGAGGGGGGAGGCAATACAGCGGGTCAGGGGAATGGAAAGGTCAGGATCTGTAATTTGAGGTAATCAAAGTAATTTCACTTTGTACCAGTAATAATTTATAAATGTATTAAAGTTGACTTTTTAACAGTCAATATTACTTGCAAATCATTTGCATAATTTTGCTAGTTAACCTTTATTATTTCTGCACTGGTGGAAGATAACTGTTGCCTTGTCAAGCACATGGTTCATACACATGCACATTACATACACACACACACAATCGCACACGCATATATACATTCACACAACATACATCGCAATATATATTACTCTGCAGTCAGCTTTTTTGTTGTCCGTTCTATAGTTATTATATTGGCCTTTAAAAATCCTCTGGTGACAGACCTCTAAACCGAGCCAATTAAAAACAACAGGTTGGGGAGGGTCAGACAAGCCTGATCTTCTCTTTATTCTTCTACAAATTCTGTGCTCCTCTGACATTTAAAATGAAAGCCATACGTTCGGGTCAGTGGTACTGCTGTGTGCTTTCAGCACCACAATCATGGACGGCACTATACATGAGACTGTAAAAAACCTGACGTTGTTTCAGAAGAAAAAATGTTGAGGGATTTTTTTTGAGCCTAAGACCATGCTGGTGGTTGGTAAGCAAATCTCATCCATGAGAAACACAAAGCTTGTTTGTTTCATCATATTTATCATGACATTTTCCTCAGGACATGCGTTCTCTAGAAAAGGCTTTCACTGAGGTGGGCTTCAGGTTCTTGGCAGTGTGAGGAAGAAAAGCAGAGCTGCAGTACGCCCGCAGTGACACACTCAGGAGAGCGCTACTTTGAGGCAGGCACAGATTCCTGGTTTAAGGAGAGAGAGAGAGATTGGGTGCTGAAGACAGACCATATTTATAGCCAGGGATAGGAATAATTCATTGTGATCAAAGTGCAGATCATGCTCCATTCCATCACAGAGCAGATGTGGCAGAATAAAAAGAGCACGCTTTCCCTCTCCGTCTGCTCTCCAGCGGCTTTCCAAATGGAAACAGTGAGGCGAAGTTATCTCTGTGAAGCCGCCGTGCGTGTGGCGTCATGTGCTCTGCGCTCATTCTCAGGTGGCTTCACTTTAGAAGGAGTGAAACGCCTCTGAGATGTAACAAGCAGTAAAGAAGGGAAAAAAAAAAAAAGAATGATGTCCCAGATGCAACATGTCTTCACAATCAGAGCGAGGAGTGAATATCAGATCCCGAGCTCGCAGCAGGAGGTCATGTGCCTGAAACCCACGCGCCATAAAGCAAATCCACGACAACCACGGCACATCACATAGCTCCTGTACGAACATTTGAAGAAAGCAGATGACAGAGTCAGAGAGGTCAGAGCTGATTGACTGCCTCCACAACTGAAATACTAATTCTGCTTGATATTACCAACCATTGTGCTTGTCCTCTACATGTGATTTTCCATGCACTTTTGATTTGCTGCTTATATTATCAAAGGACACCACTCTCACCATGAAGACCATGTATGTGTGCGACCCTCTCCACAAACACACACAAAAGCAGGCTTCCCACACACCACTTTCTTGTTTTTCATTGGTCTCTCACCCCGTATTCATACGCTTTCCCAGGGACACACACATTCTCCTTTTCTTTCTCGTTTTTGTTTACGGTCCCTCCTGCCTTTTTCTCTCCCAGTAATGCTTTCTCTGCAATCACACGCAAACACAAAGACACACACACGCATGCTTCTTCCAGTTTCATTTTCTCTACCTCCCACACACAGACACACTCATGCGCCTGTTTCTTTCTCTCTTTCATTTTCTGTGTCTCAAAGCTGCTTTCTGCTTCCTTGTAACTCCTTCAGTGCGCGCGCACACAGACACACACACACACAGAAATACACAGAAATACACAATGGCGCACACATGCACAGACATCCTTCATCTGCTGTTTTATTTCTTGTCCCTCCCACACTTTTTCTTTCACTACTTCCATGCATGCTCACGCACACCAACACACACACACAAATGCACACGCGCACACACGCAAACGCACACACACACATAAAGGTACTTGTTTCATTCGCTCTCATTCTCTCCCTCTCTCTCTCTCTCTCTCTCACACCCTTTGTCCCTTAATCGCTCCTTAAACACATACACACGAACACATATATACCTCTCTTGTCTCTGCCTTTCACTGTGTCTCTCATCTTGTGTCCTTTGCACATTCATACACACACACACACACACACACTAACACACCACCGGCAGTCCAGCTTCCCTTACTCCCAGCTGGGCTTGGACAGCTCTCTTCCTCTGGCCTCTCTGGGCCATCTGGAGTGCAATGTCCCCGGTCTGCTGGTCCCCTGCCAGCCGCTGAGCCTCCCAGGATGAACACAGCATCTTCAAGCACAATTTGTACGCGTCAAAGCTCCGCTGTGTGTCCAGTGACCCAGCTGAGTGAAGTCATTGAGTCTCGCATTTCCCACCTCAAAGGAGCCTCATTCTGCTTTGATGACACCTGCGCTCCCCGTCTCTCTGGGCTGGAGGATGGTGCTGTAATTGATTAGAGTGCTAAGCAACCTTACTAGCAATTACAGCTCTGTTTATGAACCTTTGGAGGGTTTGTCTTTGCATTTGGAGTGAGTATCAATTTCCAGCATAAAGGTCAAGTACCCATGTGAGCTTTTTTCAGGTAAACATGCACCCGTCATCTGTTTAAAACACAAAGTCTGACTGGATTAAAAGAGGGGTTTTTTTTCCCTCTAGTGCAGGCATGGCCAGACTTAAATTAAATTAAATTAAATCATGGAACTTGAGATGTTGTGTTTACACACAAAAGAAGAGTACAACTTTGTTCCAACCAGCAGCAGCCTTACAGCAATCATGTAATATAAAAAGATCTTTAGACAATGTAGTTTTATAATCTTTGAGTTTAAAGTGTCAGAGTTGTTAGGTTTAAGTTACAAATGTGTAAGCTTGGCTAATGCAGCCTAAATCTGTGTGAAGGGTCCCCTACCAGCCCACAGAGTTTGAAAACAATAGACTTTAATGACCGAAATACAAAATACCAAATTGATTTCAATATAGAAGACAAGTAAAAAGAGCTTTTGAAGCCATGCCTTTTTAAATTAATCGAAACTTAAGTTATTCAGCCATAAGTTTCCACCTCAAAGGGTCCTTGTGCTGCTTTGATGACACCCACGCTCCCTCAGCTCGATGGGTATTTAATTAAAGCAAGTAAGTCAAAGTGTTACACCACAGTTTAAGATCCTCTAAGTCTTAAACCTTTGAAACAATGTTTTTTTTTTAAACAGGCCACAACAAGAACAGTGAATGCAAAAAAAAAAAAGAAAGGCAGAACATTTTGTTTTTGTAAAGCATAGAAAACCTTTCAACCCTCTAACTGGATAAACTGTTGACACCATCTCAGTGGTTTGATTTGGCCCCAGCTGTTTTTAAACGGGACTTTGTTGAACGTCGCTCTGGAAGCTTAAGGTTGTGCTCAAGACGATGGAGTAAAATCATTTGTGCAACAGCAGTGGCACAACCCAAAACACATGCCTGAGGCCGGTTAGCGTGCAATGGCTATTTTTATGGTCCAGTGAACACAGCAATCCTACGTGACACCCAAACAACAGCGTGCACAAACTCTGTCCTGACCGCTTCTATTTGCTGACTGTACCTGAGCCACAGGTTTGCCGGCTAGAAAAAAAAGAAGCCATTATAAACTGTGTAGTGGATCACTGACCCTTATCAACAGTTACAAAATTTTTGCTTCAAGACACTAAAAATTAAATTGATTTTGGAAGCCCATGAACGTGGCGCACACACACACACACACACATACACACGCACAAATCACTGTGCCATGTATGCTGCATGAAGTTATCAGGTACCAGCAGGCAGCAGGGAGAGAGACCAACGTACAGCGCTGGCTTCATCCCTCACTGCTCAAATACACAGAGGCTTTACTGTATGTAATGTTCCCAATGCAAAGCATTCTCTTTTTGTTAAAAGTAAAACTTTGACTGATGTGTATGCATACACATCCCCTGTTGTTGCTCCGGCAGTAAATGCAATGAATGATCTGATCTTTGTCAAATCCACACCTGGGATTCAATTAACAGCACAAAAAAATCTCCGACTGTAATAGCATTATGTCACAGTAATAATATTGCAATGATTTTGTTTTTTTCATTAATTAATAATGATTAAGTTTTGGAACTTTTTGAATTTAAAGTAAATACACTCTTTGTAATGCATTGCAAAGTCAAAATAAAAAATAAGCACAAATGAGAGCAGACAAATTATGCTTTAATTCTCAAAGTTTGGTGCAGATATGTTTGAAAACCAAAGCTGGAAGAAGAACCGATTTTGATGAAAGCAGCTTAAAGGACAAGATGAGAGATTACGGGTAAAGTGAAATACTAAAATGATTCTCATCAGGAGTAAAATCAACAGGCAAATCAGTGTCAGTGAGGCTCAATACTCTTTCATAAGTGTAACATTTAAAGAAGTCCAGAGTGACTGGCACCTCCAACTTTGTGGCCGCAGTCAAACTGTAAGTGCAAACTTTAAAATGAAATGCATGCACGCACTCAAACAGCGGATACACTGAGCGAACAGCACGAATGCAGTTACATGTAGAGACTAAGCGTTATCTCATGGACATGAGGCAAACAGCTCATCTGCAATTTACTGTACACTCCGTCTAGAGCTGGACTCACCTTGCTGAAGCTCCCAAATACCTCGAAGCTCCGGAGCAGGTGGTGAAGTGAGAGCGTCTCCCTCCTCCTCACCAGTTATAAAGCCTCGTCTTTCGGTTTCAGCACCACGGAAAGCGCGTCCGCCTCTCTCAGGGAATGATGCAAGTTTATCGCTGGTTGCTGGGAACGCGTCCGCCGCGCAGACTGAGAGACACACGTCGCCTTCAAGTTTTCTGCCACCTCGTCGCTGCTCTGGTTGGAGCAAACATGACCCGCTGTGCCTGATGCTTTTAGAGAGAGTACGTCCAATCACAATGCCTCTCGCTCCTTACTCTCACTTGGTTGCGCATCTCCCCCCCCCCCCCCCAAGAGTCTCCAAGGACCTGTGCCTGTCCTCCTCCGGGCGGGCTCGGCTTCAGAAATAGTGATTTGAAGATTGGCTTATCACGCTGTTGGAGCACAGCTTCATTTGCGACGCTCTTCTTTGTCTTCAAGGCGATGGAGAAACCGATATAAAGACTGGGCTCTAAATTTCCTTCCGCGCATCGACTGGGTGCGGGAGCGGAGCGGTCGGAGCCCGGAGCAGGAGGAGTGCCTTTTACGGTCTGAGTTCATTAAAGACTCTCCTAATATAGATGAGCTCAGTGTCTATCCTTTATTATAACCCGTCCTTTCTTACCTAATGGCAGGATCGTGGCGCGCCGCGAGAGGATGCCGAGCGATGTGAACTGCTATAATAAACGCCACTGAGCTCCAGCAGAGACGGCACAGAGTTTAGATTAGATGCCGCTCCTTTTATCAGAGCTGTGAGACAGCGATACCTACGGCCATTCAACAAATACACCGTCATTAATCAGTTAGTCAATGGATTAGTTAGCAATTTTGATTCAGAAAACCTAATGTGTGAGTGTTTATGAATGTCCCTCGAAAAACTTGTGGTTGTTGGGCGCATTTTAACCGAGGACAGAGTTGAGATCTCGAAGTTGTTGCCTTAGGATTAAATAAAAAATGTAAACACAAATAAGCAATTATATATTTAATTTTATTCATATGTTACATGCATATGAGTAAAATACTTCATTAGATACGTGTATGGAGTCATGATATCCAATATCTCTATTTCAAGCCACTTATTCCAATATGTTCATCAACCCAATTACAGTCAACTACTCTGGACTCTAGATGGAGATAAACAGTCAGAGACTGTGCAGAGAAGGAGGCTTCTGCTGTGCAATGAACAAGTGTTTCACACATTAAAAAGCTCTCGTTTGCTATGCATTGCAAAATAGTTGTATTATGAAGGTATTGATTTCAGGTCATGTCTGCCTGTTTCACTGTGATAAGACCAAAGAGCCACTTCAACACCTTGCCTTGATCCAATTAAGCCAATGTAAAATATTTGAGCCCCCAGCCAGCGAACAACCACCAGTCCCCCCCAAAAAAGCACACACAATAAGCTATTTAATCTTGCACTGATTTGAAATAAAAGATTTTGCCCAGTCATTTTCTCTAAAAAGGGATGCATAGTTGGAAAAAATAGAGCTTTAATGAAAAGAGAAAAGGCCCCGTGGGATAGATATCAAAAGCCAGTGGATGTGCATAATTCATCTCAGACTATTTCATAAAGCCCCTGCAGAAGGACTTTCTTTAACCTGTTTTTTTTATTTTAAAAAACTCTAAATATTAGTCCTCTGCATTGTGCAGGAAGAATTCTGTTGACTTGGATCCATCGAGGCAGTATGATTTCTAGTTTGGTTTCCTAAGTGACAGCTAGTGCCTGTAAGAAGCTCAATTCTGAACGTTTGGAAAGTCTCTCATAATGGATGGCCAAGGACTCAGACTGCCATGTGTGCTCATCTCTGCTACATTAGCTTTTAAAGTTGGTCAGAGTTAATAATATTTAATTGTCATTTTTCTACCCTGCTTTATTTTCAAGCAGAAGTAGAGTATTTTTATGTTGAGACAACTCACCTTTCTTTTGGTATTAAACTCATATCATCTGACTGTCACACAAGTGTGAAATGTTACAAATGTCTTGTTCTTTCAACAGTAGTCATGTTAAAGTAGGTAACGCATATCATTGTATGTCATTGTGATTTTATCAGTGAGTGCTCTTATTTCAGGGTGTGGCTGCTGAGAAACATCAGAGGTTTCAGTCGGCACAGCTGACACGCTGCTTCTCCTGACTTGAGCACACCCCCCTCTGCTGGTGTTAGGCAGCAAAAAGAAAATATTTCTCTCTGCTTTGTTTGGCTGCAGGGACTGTGGGTACAAGTCCAAGAACGTAGTTCAGACCCGCTAGACGGCTTTGCTATCCACTGCAGCAAAGTCAGGCTTTATTATTGAGCCTTTTTAGTTCTCAAAGCTGCTGCATGTAAGTGGGGCAAAACATTGCCCAAGTCCTGAAGATCTGAGAGGCACAAGCACGGCAGCTGCAGCATGTCTCTGGTGGGACCGTGGATCGCTCACTGCGTGTGGTATCAGCAGTCGTGACTAGAAAATAAGCTGAAAATGATCAGTGTTGGCTATTTTGCGTCAGTGAGGGTTTAAAACCTGAGTATGTGCTTTTGAATGTGCCTTTTATAAGGCATCATTGGCAAAGTCATGCCGACTGAGTTTCTCACAAATGAGACAGACTCTGGAATCAGATTACCTCTGATTAGTGTACTTCTAAATATGATGTTTCATCCGTGTGTCATTCATTAAAGAAATACAAATAATTGGACTCTGTTATTAACATGAGAGCTATTTAAAAGTGACAAAAAATTCCATCATTGCTACATCAATGAGATGTTTGATTTTTATGTTTTCATGACTTTGCTCAAGAAAACAAAGTCTTAAAGCTGAAAGGGTCATTTAACAGCATCTTGGAACCAAAGTGTCCAAATGTCTAATGTGCTTTAATGAACATGTAGTGTGTTGGATAGCTACTTTCTGATGGATTTCACAGGTTGTGAGTCTTGACACAATTCCCTGGCCAAAAGACAAACAACCCCCTAGTGGCACACTCATCAGTTCCATCCTCTCACTGCTCATCGCTCATCCAACTCTGGCGTCTGGTGTTACTCATAATCAATAGTGTTGGGATCCAAAGTCTGCCCAGAGCGAGCAGTTGCCAATTACTATATAGCAGCAACAGAATATTGTTTCTGTCATGGAAAAAAGAATTCCTCTTTTCTTTCTTTCTAAAAGCTTTATATTGTCATTTATGCTACATGGATGTTATGCAAATAACATTACGTTCAGTAATTTTGGAAATAGCGTTCTTGTTTTATCTCTTTAAAGTCGTCCATGCACCCCCATATGCTCCCAACATCTGGCTGGCATGATCTCAGTTACTTTAAGTGTACTGGTATGTTTACACTTAATTCACTTTCATCTTTTACTGTCAATTCTTGTGTTAACCCTTAGATGAATTTGTAAGCTACCGATCCCAAGTAATGAATGATTCATTTCATTCTGACACAAACTACACCCCGAGGTGCAATATCGCCTTATATAATCTTCCTCAAACTTATTACAGACTCAGTAATGGCATAACTCTGCAGTGCTCTAAATTGCTCTTTTGGCCCAGCTGCCCTTTGATTGATTATGATGAATGGGCGTGAGCAACAGTTTAATGAATTACACTGGTCAGAATAAATCCAGGATTCTCAATCTGAGCGGGCTGTTTTATTCTTCGGTATTGACTGGTACACAGCACACCAACCCCTCCAATTTCAACACAGGTCAAAGCCTCACAGGTTCACAGCGGCCAGCAGGAGTTCTGCTGAGGTGGTGATTAATCAAAGAGATTGGACTTGCCCAAAAAAAATTAGGGCATCATGTTTTTATAGTTGAAATTGATTTGAAATGAAAATGCATTTGTAGGCTAGCTTTGCATATGATAGCCCTGCAAACTATACAGCTGACACATTCCCTTATAGAGACGCAACAGACACTGCACAGAAGCACCATGTGAGTAAGGACATGGGTAAAGGAGCAGGGCCTGTAATATAGCTTCATCATGGACACAACAGAGATATTATGTGATGGTGATGGAACTTGAAGCACTACAAATAAAGACGAAAATACTGGTTTCTCTGCTTGCCTTGGAGCTGACTCTGTTGCACAGAATCTCCCTGATACTTTATCCAGTGCTCCTCTGATGAAGATGAATGCATTTGTGCTGTGCCTCATTTGAGGTTTCCAGTGAAGGTGCACTAAGCTGGAGTCAGACCCTGATCAATTGACAAGCCAGGCACCGTGTGGGAAGCCAATTCCCTGGCTAAGTACTCCGGTATCAGGGTGTGGACAAAAAGCATTAGGCCATGCATGAAGATGTGTAGGATGAGTAAACCGTAGGCTGTGCATTTTACTTTCTGTATGCCAACTATCTTCAAATGCTCACACAGACAGCTCAGGCTTAGAAATGCAGACTGCATTAATGCAGCCTCAACTGACTTTGCTGTGGGTAATAAACTGTGCTGTTGTCTGTGAAGTACAATGTTTTTATGCCATGTTATCTTTTCTTTTTTTACTGTTGCACAGCCTTGTTTTCTTTTAACTTCAGATCTTTTCTTTGGCCTTTTCTGTCAGGGAGGAAAATAAACGGCCTCAGTGGCTCTAAGCATTGGTATCTGTTTCAGAGCACCTGTCTGCAGACTTGGTGCTGTGCTTTGGGATGGCTTTATTTGGGTTAGAAGGATTCATGTTTGTGTCAGAGCCACAGGATGACCTGTCTCTCCCAGAGAAGTATAAAATGATGAGTTGTGACTTTACTTGTCCAGCAGTCATATATTTGACTTCAGTATCTGCCAGGTTCGGCCTGGCATTGGGCTACCAATTTGCTTTAGTTCAGGAGGAGACGGGGTGAAAATAAACATTAAATATTGATTTCAGGCCGTGTGGTGCCATGGCGGAGCTTAAAGGACTGAACCCCTGAATGTTTTCCTAAGACGGCCTGAATCTTTACAGTTTATCATGCATGAAATATTTCATACGACTTCCCAATTACAGGAGCTATAGAACCAATGTGTTATAATTGAAATCTGTCAGACAACATAGCCCCTCCCCTTGTGTTTTTGCTCAGTCATGTCAGGGGCAGTAGGCTGTAGAGATTCCAATGGAGACGTAAAGTCCACCCATGAAAAGGAAGCTACTGGAGCAACAGAACAATGAGCAGCAGAGTTAAGCTGCAGATGTGGCAAAGTTTTGACCTGCCACCTATATTCCAAATAGCACCAAGTGAAATCACCCTAGTCATTGAAGAGACATGCAGGGGTTGTCCTAGCACATTAGATTACCCAGTTTGTTAATTCAGTGGTGGCTGATCATCAGTTTGCATTTATTAACTTCTTGTTTCAATCACAGAGCGGCTAGAAAATGAAAACTGGATGGAGCATTTTGTTTAGTTCATCATAAAATTTGGCGCTTTCTAATTTTACTAATTCCAATGTGCTCCTCGCCACATTTTTTAATTATGTAGCTAGATTTTTCATTTCCTGTGAGGCCGAGATCTTTTCTTATACTGAACACAAATAATGAAATATCCTTGGGAGCAGGCTCACATATACTTATAAATCCAGTCTTGCTCTTTTTAAAACTTCAAGAATACATTTATTGAATCTCTCCATATTTCAGCCGGATATTGAACAGAGTATAAATATCTAAGGCAGTGAGATTCTGTGCCAGCGGACCAAGTCTATCTCTGGTGAATTCTAAGTTGGAGGCAGCTGTAGAGCAACACGTGCTCGCTGCTGAAGGGAGCACTTTTATACCACTGCGGCAGTTGTCTGCCAGACGAGGGAGGTGCCTCTGCATATCATCACCTTAAATCACATTCTCTCTGATCACTGGAACACAGGAGCCATACGAAGCAACAGCCTGGGATTTGGAGAAAAAAAAAATTGCAGAGTTTTGTTGCAAAGCAGAATATCTTCCATTAAAGAGAGGAGACGACTAAAAGCAGAAATATAACTTTTAAAAAGATAGCAGGTAATGTGAGTTTTTTACAAAAAGTTTTACTGTTTGCTGCATATTTAAAATATCATACATATGCTTTTAACATACTGTGTGGAAATGAATAACCATATATTAACTCTGCTTTTCCACTTGGCCTCTCACACCCAGGTTTGTGTTCAAACTACATTTTTCACTCAGTAAACTGCTTATAGAGAAAGTGCCCTTCAGGATTCCCTGCTGGCATTACCTGTAGGGCTCCGACACTTTTTTTTTTTAGTTCAAGGGCATTTCCCCATGTCAGAGCAGGCTGCAAAGAGGCTTCTGATTCAAACCCCAAACCGCTTAATGAACCCAGAGGATCCACAGGGCATGTTAAAAGCACTGCCGTGCAACCATGGCACTCAAGTCGGCTCTTTGCTCTGTCTGAGAGCGTTATTTCAGCCCTTTCTAATGTACTCTGGGGCTCAAACTGCTCAGCTGACCTGACCCAGATGAAACCATTCCATCCTTTCAACTCTCCCCATGGAACCACAACAACAAATCCTGCTGAGAAAGTCATGACTTTCAGGCCTTCTGAGACCGGTGGCACTCCAAGCGGAGCAGGTATGCTTTCTAACGCAATATTGGTTTTGTTTCATTGTAATTTTTATATGGTCAATTACACTCATACATCGTTAAACAGCTGATGATGCAGTTTGAACAAAAACACAGCCACCTGCTCTCTTTAGTGATGGGATGGGCCCTGCAAGTGGAAATGAGCAGTGCTGTTGTATGTGTGTATGATACAGCCAGCCACACCCATCTGCTGTTCCAGCCTCAACTGTAAAATCTCAAGGGAATGTGGGCTCATGGTAGATTAAACAAAGTGCCCACTGCAGCATGTATGAGATTTACAAAATAACTTTCACCTGGAAATACATGGATTCGGGGCAGTTAGAACTAGGTGTACCAAAAAAAGATGGGAGGAAATCAAAAAGCAGAAAAACTTCAATAGCAGGAGCCCACTGTTAAGAAAAACATGGCTATAATGGTTGTTATCAGTCATTCTTATCATACAATCTCTGCTGCCAAGAATTTCACTGTGGGTCAGTTGCACACCCTCCCAAGAGCGGTATAAATTTGTGTGATTGTGCTCCACTAATGTTCTCAAGCCCTCAACTGTCAGCATTTCCCTCAGTCAGCATCTGGAGCCACCCTTACTGTGAGAGATCCCATTATCACCGTCACAGATTGTCATTTGTTCTGTTGAGTGGTTGCCAAATGTCAAAAAGGCAAGTCTAACCTATATGAGCCTGTCAGTGAGCAGACACCAAGAGAGAAGGCAAGAGGATTAAAGGAGAGTGGAGGAGAGTGGTGCACAGCTGATGGCCGATACTCTTTTGTGAAGACAATAACGCATATTAAATGACCGTCCTCGGCCCTTTTTGGTTTCTGGTTTCTTTCTGTGTCTACAAGTAGATGGTCAGTGAGAGAATGCAGTAACTGTGTGAACGAGTCGAGCTTATAAAAGTTCACATAGAACCTGCAAGTTTTCTTGTTGTTGGCAACTGCAGGCATAAGAATGTTTGCTAGTTTTTAGGTCAAGGGTGGCAGCACACTCTAGACCTAAAAACAAATAATTTAGCAAGACTACTTCTATTACTGGGCCACAACTTTATCTTTTGCTGCCAATGTCCACAGTAAATGGGGATGCTATCCCAGCATCCCCTGGACTACTTCTCAACCAAACAGGCTGCTGATTGTGTTTCACAGTGTCTTCAGTATTTACCTTTTGACAATAGTTGGACTCATCACAACATAAACAGAAAGCACTCCATCGATAACGCACTGCACTTCTAACATTGTTGAACCCACGGTGGACAAAAAAAGATCAAAATCAATGCAGCAGCACCAGAGATATCTTCTTATTTATTCCATGCTTTCTTCTTCTTTGCCAAAATCTGGACCCACAATGCAGCCATTATTGCACTGAGGTCAGGTTCTCGAGACCTCTGCCCTGATATCTGCTGTTCACTGCTTTGGCAGTGTTTCCGTCTCCACTGTTGTCTTCTGCCTTCCTGACAAGACCATGAACAAGTCAGACTAACATACTACGATGTCCTCTGTCCAATCCTTCACCCTAGGTCTCATTTATTTTATCGACCTTCTCTTCTGTTCACCCTTGACCTTGCTCTCGATATGCCAGTGCACATTGATCTGGCCCTGTACACTCTCCTCTTCCTCAAAATACATAGGGGTGTTTTGCCAACTATCGGTTGAAATGATATGTGTTGACATAAAAAGGGCGTTATGCCCATTTTTTATATAAGTTTCTTCCTTAGGTTAGGAGACTTGTTTTCCTGAGGGTTCGAAAACTTTTTATAAGATACAAAAGTCTTTGTAGAAAAAGTTTTGTTGGAAATCCGCAACTGTATACTTGTCCACATGGATTATAATTAGGCAGACTTGTCTTTTGTCACTGTTGTGTTTACATTGAAAGGAACATTGCATTAAGTTACATTTAAATGTTGCCCTATCTAATGTAGTCTAAAACCTGTACAACGGCCTGGAAAAATGACTTAATTTTAATATTGTCATTCATGCAACTGACTGCAGCAGGTGTCATTTTGTTATGGAAGGAAACCTCCCTGTTCACACTATATGACATGGGCATGTTAGAGGGTTCAGCATCCTGCTCACTGGCTGAACCAAAGCCAACACTAGGGGACATTTGCTCTTGTTGCTAAGAGCATTTCACAGCATATAAAATTCAGAGCAGGTGATGCTCATTAAATAAGCTCGGTTTTACCAGTATCTGAAATCACGGGCCAACCGAAGAGAATAAAAAGCTTAATAAGTTTGTTCAGCTTTTCGCTCATTACAGTGTCTGATCGAGCTTTGTGTTTGACCAGAGGAGGAAAGTGCACGGCATGAAGCCCCTGAGGTATCATCACCGTCTCCCTCATTACATAATCTGTCTGAAATATCAACAGATAAAAGGGAAGTTATATGAAACTCCCAGGTATGAGGGTTCCTTTCATCCACTGCTAATAGATAAAATCTTTTTTGCACCTCGGGGCACTCTGTCCAGTTCTCTGCTTGCTGCACCGGCCCACTTGCCCCTGTTCCATTAGTTAGCCCCCTTAGAGGCAGAGCAGCAGCTGTCCTCAGCCAATCATCCATCACAGTGTCCTCTGGGTGTGGGCACAGAGCAATGAGCAATGAGCAGCATTCCTATCTATCAGCCTCTAGAGGTAGTGAGGCAGAGTTCAAACTGGTAATGAATTTAGTCTATGAACAACAGGTTTCACTAAGACTCACCTATGGCCTTGGTTTGAATGGTATTGTATGACTTTCTGACTCGGTTTTCTCTGCACAGTTTTTGAATGATGTATGAATGTGAAATAATTAACAACCCTGGTGTTGTGGGTTAATCAATACCTTTATGGAAGCAGTGGTTTCACAGCAGTGCTGCTGTCACAAGTGTAGAGGCTGTTAGAATTTTTGGTTAACTTTTAAAACTTACATGATTTTATTTAAAAAGTCTACATAACTTTAGAAAATTCAGCCAATTGATTATGTTGTCTATTAGATGCAATTGGAAGCAGATCATCTTCAAGCTGTCTGTTCTTAGCCAACACATTTTCTATATAGTTTAGACTTGTTGTGACAAAGCTGTCGATAAATGTATTACTCACTGTACACAGCAAGCCCTTCATCTTTTTTTGGATCTGTAGTATATTTGGAGGACAAAGAAGAAAAAATGGCTTTGCAATATGTACCAAAAGACAGAGCTAATGACTAATTAAGTACATCATTAAACTTTAAATTAATGTTAACTGACAATAAATATATTCTTTACATGCACAAATTAATTTTATGCTTTCAGAGAAAAAGCTTGTCAGGAAAATTTACACCTCCATGAAGCGGAAACTCGTGTCTCTGTTTTTTTCTATGTGGACATTTGCATATTAATTAGAGTAGCAGTGAATCGTTTCCATTAGCCACGAAACAAACAAAACTCTCTGAAACTAAGTGTACTAAGGTCTCTCTTACAATAGGTTAGTGTTACTCTGCAATTTGGATTTCAATTAAACTTCACTCATAAAACTGTTTTGCATGGCTCCAGGGTTTACATTGTAGAGTTTAATATTTGTTAATAATTTTCACAGAGGAATGTGTTTTCTCCAGCTGAAGTTCATGTTCTGAGGTAAACACTTTCAGAGTGCTACCTAAAGGTTATGGCCAGCATTTACATTGGATAATACAAAATATAAAAACGCTAAATATGTAAAATGTACACAAAATGCTCTGTTTATTTAATCACAGCTTTTCTTTGCTGAATTAAAACCTTGTTCCCTTCTTACATAGAAATGGATGTATGCCTTGTGTGTTAAGTGTCACATGGTGGATTCTTCTAAGAAACACTGATGGAAGTGCAACAATGGCACAAATGCATCAAACACCATCATCCTTCACAGTGATTAAAGATTCATGCAATCTTAAATATGAAAGTTCTGATTTTCTTCACAAACCAAAATTATCTGATAGTGTTTTTTACAATTTAACAGACTTTTGAAGACATTTTCTAAGTCCAAGGGTTTTTTACCACAGAGACGTGGTTAGGGTTTTAGTGAAAGGTTACCAGTTGTCCCAGCTGATATTGTCAAAGTGTTGTCTATACTCCATGTGACCCGCTGATCAATAAATCCATTCTACCAATCAATGCATTCAGCAAACAGACAATGTAGTTAGAAATGAAACCCGTTTATTACTACAAATAATGGCGATTCTAACTGGGCAACTCTTTTACATGTGTTCTTTAAGGCATTACTCTTGTTTCAGTGTTGAAAGAAATGTGAATATAAAAACACTAGACAGCTTTTGTGTGTTAACTCTGTAATTTTGTTGTACTACATATGTGCGCACTGTTCCTGACATTGGGAGGTGACCTTGGAGGTTCACTCTGGGGTTGAACATGAAAAGAAATCTGCATACTTTCTGGACCAAGAAACAGGAACACGGGTGATGGGTGCTTTTATGAGGGTCATATGCTGGGCTTTCAGAGTGATGGAGGCAGTGATGGAGAAGCCTCTCCTTCTCCAGGCGGCCTAAGAGCAGAGCCAGCCACAGCAACAGAGAGTAAATCATTCAAGGCGTTTTAGCTTCATCACACCAGAAAAGAGTGGCCTCATTTTTAAATGAAAACATTTCAGTGAGGAGATGGGAGCGTTTTTTTTTTTCAGATGCATGTGTGTACCATTCATCCTCTTTGGTGTGTGGAAAAATGGCAGTGTTTTGAAACCGATTCCATAGACTTCAGACTTTTATCTTTTCACAGAAGCTCAGCTGTCAGGAGCCATGCCTGATATGACTTTAATCAGCAAATTGAATAGGTGTATCCAGCTTATCAGAAAAAGGCTCTCACACACTGTAGCGCCCCTGTAGAGGCATGCTTCAGCTTAGCCTGATCACAATGAAAGGATTTTGCTTTTCTCTATTTTAGATTTATATGTATTTATTCAGCTCCTGGCTCTGATGTAAACCTTAAAAGTTTCTCTGTTGGACTAATTAGAGCTGTGCTGGCTTATCTTTCTGAATATTGTGGTGGTTATGGAAGCTTGCCTAGTGGGACACACTATTTCTCACACAGTAAGCGTCTTATTTTCCCTTGATATCACTGCTGATATAGCTGTAATGGGAGCAACAGTAAAGTATTAGCTGTTATATTCTTAATTGCCTCCGAACAGCTTGTGAGGCATCTTGCCCAATGACATGCTGTGAGAGAGGCCAAGATAATAAAAGAAAGTATGTCATGGCCACAGCCTTTCCATATATGACATTTTTAAATCCCATTTTTAGTGCATTAATGGGGAAAAAAAGCTTGGAACCAAGATATGCTTTTAACCTGATCACACAGCCTCTGATTTCACTGTCTTTTCTCTGACACTGCTAATTGCCCTCAGTCGTATGTCACTCATATAGTGTCTCTATGTGAGCATCCAGGTTCATTTGGCTCAATGTGTTTGGTGCGTGGGAGGAAACCCGAGCATCTGGGTGAAGTGCTGCTCAGCAGAGCCTGTGTTGGGGAGTAAATAGTTATATGTAACATTGCAGTGAAATTACAAAACAAATTGCATTGAGAAACAACCTCTGCACAGACGATGTCAGCCCCCCCTCCCGCCCTTCTGTACACCATGACTGAAACCCCGACATGGAGAGAACTCCACTGTGAGGTATGCAGATGACACCATCAGCATCAGCCTGAGTTCAAACATTAATGAGAGTTTATATAAAGAATGCAATCAACAGTCTTACAGAGAAGTGAACAAAGAACAACCTTCTGCTCAGCGTCGGCAAAACCAAGGAGTTGATTGTTGACTTTAGAAAGACAGAGTCAAAGACACACATATCTGTCTGCTTTAGTAGAGCAAGAACGGAGCAATTGTAGGAAAGCCTGGAAAGCAACATCACAGAGAGGCTGTCATGGACATCACCTGTCTCCACCTTTGTAGAAACAAACATTAGAATTAGTACCAGAGGTATCAGAAAACAGAGTAATTGGCTGCCATACCAACAGACAACAGGGCTTTTTCCCTAAAGTTCTTAGACTTCTTAACTTTTCCTTCACAGGCAATTATTTTTAAAAAAATATATTTTTTTATTACCTTATTAAATATTAATCAGTTTATTAAATTTTGTGCTTTTAGTGGTAGCATAAAGGGTTTTTATAACTACAGTTCGTTTTATAACCTTGCATTGCAACATGATTAGAAATGAATCTTTTATCTTGCATTGTGTGTGAAGCAATTAAAAAAAAATGTTCCTCTACTCATCACATTTTGAACTGAGATCTGCGGCCTACATTTTGAAAGTAACCTTCCCAAAACTACCGCTCACTGCGAGATCATACATCTCCACAAAGAAGCTAAATGAAACCTGTGTCCTTCTTGCTGGGACACGGCCGCGCTAACCACAGAGCCACAGTGGCTCAGTGGCATTATGCCATCACAGTCAAGCTGTATCATGCCGTGACGGATGGAGGACAGTTGCTCTTCTTCTCCCGGTAGTGAGCCATCCAACCTGACTCATTTGCTTGACCTTGGAAACAAAGTCGCTGTGACTCTCAGAGTGTAGATGTAAGCACCCTCGGGAGACAGCCTATCCAGCGCTCTAACCAATCGGCTCTGTAAGAAGCCTCCACCTCTGCCTCCCTTCAGCCTGCTCATTAGGAGAGGTTGTGTTTGCCTGTGTTGACAGGGTCTGCAGCAGGATCTTTTGTTTGTGTCTGTTTTTTGTCACAGCTATTGTCTTGTTTCTTTGATGCCACGTGACCTAATTACAAGCATAAAAACAAAACCAGCCTCAATTAGAGAATTTGAGTTAATGCTTCAAGACGTCTTTACTCAGTTATTCCAAGCTTTTATGAGAGATATGTTTCAAAATTCTAAAGATGTTAAATCCCATGTAATGCTGTTTGTCTTATCTGTGAGATAAAATCGTGGCTATCTATCTATCTATCTATCTATCTATCTATCTATCTATCTATCTATCTATCTATCTATCTATCTATCTATC
>JAQNCA010000001.1:18144609-18156905 GCA_029783725.1 Acanthurus tractus | reverse complement strand
TTCATCAGCATCATCCCAATGAATAGACTCAAGGATTTATTTTTTACCGAATGCTACCATTTTGAACTTACACTGCGTACTGTCGCAGAGTTAACTTTCGTAACTTAGAAAGGAGTGCAAATGCAAGCATATTTACAGTGCTGTTTTAGAGAATCTGAGAGAGCAGTTGGTGTTAACCTGAATGAGTCATGGCATCTTCTTCAGTGTTTTAACTTTACAAAGAGCAACCTGAGAAAGCAGGAGCCGTCGCCTGCAGCATGAGTACACTGTCTGTCTGCTCTACTCTTCCTCTCTCCCTTTGTCCTGCTGTCCTGAAGAGCCGCTCCAGGGAGGGCACACACTGCCTGTTAGTTTAAAGAAAAAAAACTATTCTAACATGTCTTCACCTTTGGCACCAGGAGGAAATATTGGCTGCAACCTCGCCAGATAATTGTGTCTGCAGTCAAAAGCAGGTGGGGGTGGGGGGCCCATCTCCGAGCTGTTTTCGGCCTCCCAGACAGAGCTGTAAGCCAGGCCGCTCAGCTGTAATGGTCTTCGTGCTTGCCTGGCTGCCCTCAGCATTAGACGCAGACCTTTATTACCCTGCAGGAAGCCGGTTCATTATGGCTACGCTTCTCTCCTCTGCAAACTTTCTTTTTCTCTCTCCCTGTGCTTATTATCAAAGATTACCAAAGAGAGTTCAAGGGCTGAACCGTGCTGATGATGTAACATTTTTTAAATGAGCCGGGACACCAGTCAGACACATTTCCCACAGGAGCAAAAATATTGACTTATTATATTTCCAGGGTTGGGTGGCAGAAAATGAATCGAAAATATGTTTTTTGTTGTTTACAAATGAAAATGACTTCAGTGACTATACATCCTGACACAACGGGTTGTTTCCTCAGATTAATTGGAACTTGGGAATGAAATCTAGAGGAGATCAATGATACCAGGTGACGTCATCTCTGTAACCATGGGTTACTGCCACTGCTGTTATTTCTGTGAAACTATTTTTGTAAAAACATTAATAATCTCTGGTGTCTGTTGCTCAGTGAGTCATTGGAGGCGGTGTCACTGTTGAAGAATCACCGAGCAGGAATCATAAGAGAGTGACTAAAGATAGACCATTAGGAACATCTCGCTAACAAGAGATTTCCCTGACATTTTGAAGACATCAAATGCTGCCTGGCAGAGAAAACAACAGCAGTACAATGGCGAGGAGCATTAAATAAGAAAACACAACACAGATTTTTGTACAGAACTTTGTCAACTGACTCTCACCATGAAAAGAGTATATGGATTGATATCAAATATTTTTTGCAACCTAAAACATCAGAAGCTTATAAAGGAACAAAAAATAAACTGTTGAGTTATGCTACCTTTGTCATTCATTGTAATCTGACTGACTATTTCAATTTAGTTCTTTTTTTAAAAATGAACAAATGGGTGTGAAGCATGATGAAAGTGTTTTTTTTATTTAATAAGCCTGACATTCAATGTCCAGTGGCAGTGTTCTTTGGGTGTATTCATGCGTGGTGAAACAGATATTTGATAAATATTCAGCCAGCAGGGTGTGGAGCCGATGTAATGATCAGAGAGAGTAGCTCTCACACGTGCTTGTTACTGTCGGTTCTCGCAGCCGCTGATTAAGACAGATAAGAAGCTTGAAATCCTGCGTTACTCTAACAGGATTTCCAGTCGGACTCGCTAAATTGTAAAACCTTGCAAAGCTGAGCAAACCTGCCACAGGGAAGTAAAGATCTTTGTTCAAACTCATCAGATTTTTTTGTTTCAAAAAAATATGGGCTTAGCATTTTGAGATACGTGGTCAAATTCCCCTGTGCGACTGTATTTATGCTGTCAGAGATTAGTACTGCAAAAGCACCAAATAGGAAGTGATGTGAATGTGTAACCTGCATATGTCTTCTTTAAAATGTGTGTGTGGTTAACATGTGTCTTTTTTTAATGTATTACTTCTCATTCAGAAAATGTTGGGCAAGCATAACAGAACCCTGTTCATACATGCCTACTGTTCTATTTTGCAAACTCCACCCTCTTTCTGACTCCGTGGGTAATACTCTCCTTAAATCACACACAGGCATTGTCCACTAAAGTTTTGCATGAACTCAAACAAGTCCTTCTCCCTTTACAGAAGGCAACACAGCTGCTTGCCATCCTTTTGTTTCTTTAAGGGGAAGTTGCCTCCCTCTCCATGGATGGAGTTGTGGCTTCATGAGGCATTCCCATACCTGACATGACCCTTTGAACACACCGGGGCAGAGTGCACACAGGCCAGAGATGAGTTAGTGCCATCCTGTGCTGCTTGCCAAGCCATCCTGCAGCAGCCCCTCCTTACTCTGCCCAGACAAAGACACTGCAGTCTGGACCTCTGTGAGACCACCTGCTGAGCCAGTGGACTCCTGCAGCAATCAGAGCCTGGTGAGAGCATGCAGAATCTGCATGTGCACTAGTTAAATGAGAGTTGTTTTCTTCTTTTAAGCCAAAAAAAAAAGATTCAGTCTCATGAGGCACAGCATCGTGGCCATGACCTTTGAGACTGGGTAACCCCTTCAGTTCTGCAAGGTCCCTTCACCCTTGAGAGACGTAGAACAGGTAATGATAGAGCTCTTCCCAGAGAGATATGAAGCTTGTTATAGAAACAGGTGATGTCTGCCATTTCACTGACAACAATCGTAAGGTTTTTACTCTGCATACTCCCTGGCCTGAGAAACATGCTGCATGCATACAGATGAGTGGTTCACCACAACTGAATCAAAGAACGCTGACTTTCATGCCAAAATGGCTGCAAAACAAAACAAAAAAAACTCCTGTGTTTTGTTTTTTTCAGAAATCATACTGTGAGTGCAACAAGCAGTGTGTGGAAGCGGCCATCGCAGACAACTCATGAAAGTCCTCTGTTGGGTGAAGTGACCTCCTGTGGTAGACTCATACTTCTAGAGAGAACAGTTGGTGAAGATTGGCCTCTGATGAAGCTGACACATCAACCTAGTCAAGCTCAACGTCAGTCCCGTTAGCCAATGCAATTACTCACCGTCTACCATGATGGTTCTCAAGATGACCCATCCTTGGGAGGACACTTCACACATTCATGTCATGGCCAGGCTGAAAGGCTGCCCAGCATCTATTTTAAGCTACATCTCATCCCTTCTCCTTTGGAAGGTTGAGACTGGAGTGGCTGGGAGTCATCTTAATGGCTCTTTGATGTTCACAGATGAAGCGAACGATGAGAACTTATTCCTCACCTTTGGTGGTTGGAAAGGTAAGAAGAAAGATGTGTGCGTGATGGGACAGCTTCTCAAGGCTCTCAGTGCTTGGTTCTTGACAGTCATTGTGTGGGCTTGATGTCTGCACAGGATGTAATTTTTAGATTATTCAGGTAGGAAAGATCCACCGCAGGCTTTAATGGAGAAAAATGGCAAAGATTCCAACATCGGTGCAAGGAAACCAGCCTAATGGGAAAGTACAGCAATATCCCCAATGGGGTTTGGACACTTGCGGTGGTAATGAAGGTGTAAAGAGCAATGCCAAAGAACTAGATGGACGTGACATGAAGTATTACTTTTGATGAGCTAAGTGGAAGGACACATGGGTGCTGGATGTGATAAAAGTGGAGGTGACTAGGGTGGAGGAGGGTCGCATTGATCTGACACTGAAATCAGAGCAGACAGCAGCAGAGAAGAGAACAATTTTAAAGTTTTGACAGCCATGAGATGATTGACTCACAGAGGTCATAGCAAAATCTGATTGGTTTAACTGAAAGAAGAAATTGGGAAAAGGAAGATAGAGGAAGAGAAAAGGATAGACTGTAATTGGAGTGAAGATGGTCATCACACTGAACCTCGGCTGCAGCAGAGAAATCAAACATGTTTAGTGCATTTGCATAATGGGCTCCATAATCTATGCAACCTGGATCACTTCTCACTCAGATCTGGTCATTTTTCACTCAAATGCAGTTGAGTAAAGCTGCATATACAATATGGTTCTGTGTTTGGGAAATAGCTGTGAGGGTTCACATGTTGGTACCACAGCCGCTCCATAGCTGATGTGCACTTGTGTGTAGTTGAATTTCATGTCTGCAGATATGTGGTTCACAATGCAGCGACGGTAATGAGTTAGCTCAGGCTAATTTTCTTTTCTACCCTGAGAATCTGATGCCAGTGGTTATTGTTGTTAGCGAAGACAATAATATGTAAGCTAAAGCAATACACAGCTTTGATTAACACTCATCTTACAAAGCCATTCCAAGTTGAAACCTGTTCATCATGTTCTCTCTCGCTCTGTCTCTCTCTCTCTCTCTCACTAACTCTCAAAACAAAGTTACCTGGATGTAGCTCCAATTATATCACTGCATGCAAAGCCCACCGTCACAAATAATGAAAATAAAAGGTAATGAAAGAATGTAAACACAATTACTCTGAGGAATATAAGAAATCAAATGCAACCTCATAACATAGAATGCAATACATCCTGCTAGTGCTGCACTGGTTCTTTCAGCCAGTGCAATCAAATGCTCAATACTAAAACATGAGAGATAGCCGAGGCCTGAGGCAAAATATGCTTTAATTATATTTTCAGTATTGGGCATCATAATGCATGTTATTGAGATACATACATATTTTGCCCCTCTGACATGCAGTGATTACCACATAGGGATTTAATGTTCTTCTCTCAGCCAACTGTGACACAGTTACTGGAACGGTTCCATTGCTCTGTGTAATTAGATGTGAGGTGAACTTCGAAAGTTCGAGTTGCTCTATTAGGTCATTTTTAAAGTTTCTTGTTAGAAAGTTTTGCAAGCAACTTAACAACAATCATGCAGAGGAGGTCAAGTGAAATGTGCATTTAGGAACTGAGTGCAGGCTAATTGGACGGTCCAGACTGATGGTACGCACTTTAACCATGAGAAATAATTGCTTGTCGCTTCTAAATTGATTAATGAAAGGCCATAGAGAAGATATGAAGGTTTTTTTTTCTTTTTATTATAAAGTGAAGACATTACTTATCTGGGCAGTGACAAAAAAAATAATACATTTTCTGAACTACTTTAGAAGATTCTGATTGTACATGATATGGCATACCAAAACCACTCAATTATTTCAATAGTCACTCAGTTTAAACCTTGATAGTGAAAAATAAGGAGCTCACCTGCCGTGAAATATTCTGCTGCAGATAAAAACAAGATTTTTTTTTTTCAAGTCAGGAAACAGTCAATGTGTTAAGAAATGAGGGGATAGAATAGGGTGAAGAATTTTTCATAAATTATTGCTATTTGAAACAAAATATCACATTTCTCCATCCCAGCCGTTGTAGAGGTGGCCTTGTAAGACAAGGCCGATTTCTTTTCTTGCCTCCTGTTTTGCCCAGCCTTGAGCCTGAGGCACTGGCTTGTGCTTTCTGCTCTTATTTTGGGCGATAAAGCTGGCTATGTATATTAAATGACATAGGTCTTCATAAGTGTCATTGTCTCGGTGTTCTGATGAAGACTAATATCTGTACTCCTTTCACCAGCTGCGGCTTTCTCCTTTATGGCTGCAGGGACACTCAGAGAAGTGCAGGGCTCTGGGGGCGTCATCAGAGTAAAAGCCAATATATTCCTCATGTGGGGAAAAAAATTACTTTGCTGTCTTTCGGGTCAAGGCAAGTGCATATGGGCGGGTTTGCATATTTATTTGAGCAGAACATTATCAGTTCAGAAGCTCCTTCGGGGAATTTAAAAAGCGTGCAGTAGAGGTCTGAGTGGACATCAGAAGCAGATACAAAACACTGTTAAATGCAGCTTGTCAGTGATCCCACTGACATTAAATGAAATTACTGCTATTAATTAATATAGCCATGGCATATAATTAACATCCTGTCCGATCCTTCCTTCCTGTCTTTCACCTAATAAATTAAATAAACATGTTTTCGGCATTTTAAAATAAACACTTAGATGCCTTGACTGGCCTGTCTGTGAAACTGAAACTGCAGTTTTGCCCAAAACAAACTCTGCTTTCTGTGAGTGGTGGAGCTTTAATGATGAGACTTTAACGTAAAAGCATTTCTAAATTGATTCCTCTGTTTTATACATTGGCTAAGGGATCCTAAAGTTATAAGGTTGCAGTTTCTTGATGTGATGTGGGTATTGGAAATAAAATACTGGAAATAAAAACTATGTTTAAATGCAAGGCGTTATGCCGCAAATTTCTGATATTAGGTTTCATTTTCCAAAACTGTCTGCAGAAAAAACTTTCTGTATGCACATTTGTTCAGATGAATGTTATACAACTTAGACATTTGACATGTGTTACTTATTTTTTTTCTTTCTCTATTATGCCTTCTGAATAACTCCTTTTATATTAAAGAATTAAACTGATTTGTGGTAAGGAGCAATAGCTAAAAAAAATAAACAGATGCTGAAAGGGAAAGGCGACATTAATTCACAATTTCTTGTCCCATTCAGTAATTTCAGAGGAAATATACCTCGTAAATTTAGTTGCAGTTGATTTTGTGTTATTTTACTTTATTATTAATGCAAATACCTTCTTGAAATTGTGGAGTGCATCTTAAAAGTCATCATTAAATGAAGATGGCTTATGCCTAATAAAGGTAAAGGAGCCTTGGCTGTTTCTAATGACCTTAAACAAGATGAGATGAAAGTCTGTGGTCACAGACTGTCTGAAACACAATAACCATCAATTAATAAGGAAATTGAAACAATGTTTTGGACAATTTCCCTAATAAAGCATGTGGGACTCCAATGCTTGATTATTGGTTTGTAGGGATTTCACATTATAAGTATATTTATTATGAATGTAATAGTTGTTTAATGCAGGCAATCATTGAAGAGGAACTGCAAATGATATTTTGTTTGTGAAGTCTTGTATTATTTTTAAAGGCTGTTATTTTGAGCATTTATGTGAATCTTTTATCTATCTGGGCTAAGAAGAATGTCCCAAGCTGCTACTCTGTCACAAAAGCACATAGATATGAACACAAAGCATGCATAAAAGACATTCCAAATTAAAATTAATTCAATCACAAATAACAATCCAACCGGCATAGTTAAAATAACAAAATGTATAAAAATGAATGCCTCAACTGAAAACAAGTATATCTGAGCTATGTTTGCTATCTGTGTCAGAGTCCTCCCAAGTCTTGCCTAGCCCCCTCCCTCAGCCTTACCCCAACCCCACTGTGCCACAAGCCTTAGATGATAAAAGTGATTTGGGACAGCAAGCCCCTGTTATCCTTATTGTTACACCATTGTTGCATGTGCTCCTGCTCTCTCCCCTGCCCCTCCCCAACCTCCTTATTGCCCACTGACTATGAAGTCAAAGAAAAGGACATAAACATCTCCAAATTAAAAATGTGATAATTTCATGAAGAAACATAAACAACAGTATTAGACAGGAGCTTAATATTCAGCCTACTTTCTCAGTCCACACACCTGGAGAGGTTCAACTTCACTAAGTCTAAACAACTAACTACTGAAAACTGCTGCTTATCACGTCGCTCTGTTAACTCTGAGATTTCCAATCCAGATACAGGCACGTTTATGTGAAAGAGGGCATGATAATTAAAGGCTTTATCATTAGAGCCCAGTCACTGGGAGAGAAGTGAGTTTTCTGAGTATGGGTCTGTTTTTCTGATGATGAACAAACTAGTATGAAAATGAAACAAACATTATTAACTTAAAAGCAACATAAAATCTATGAGAGGAGAGGAGAGGAGAGGAGAGAGAGGAAAATAGCTGATACTTGATAATGTCTATCTGACTAATATGTTGCATTTATAATTGTGGTAGCTAATTAACAGAGTAAAGATGATTTTCTCATGAAAAAACAACAAAGACTTTCATTTTTCTTTCAAAGTCTAATCACAGTGGTTCCTTCTGTTGATCTGAGCTGCAGTGATGGAGTGTCGAGTATAAACACTGTCAGTTTGTGTGGTAACTATTCCTACCTTTGTTAAAAGCTCTTTATAAATGTGGAGTGGAAATAGAACACCACAAAGATGAATAATGATGTGACAGACCAATAAAAATATCAATTGCTTTCAATAACACCATAACATTATTTTATTGTCTGTCCTTACAGTCACATCAGGATCCTGAAGGAATGATTACTCTGTTTCTTCAGTGATCTGATCCTCTGAAGGTGACCTGCTCCAGAGCAGGTTGGCAAGTTACCATGGCAATGTGCCTCGGTTTTAAGTAAGCCAGCTTTGTGATGCTGCAGAATCTGTGTTTTGAATTGCTTTTCATTGTGGGATCTGCTAGACTGAATGTCTTGTTTGTGACCAAAAGAATTTTCTCTAGGAAGAAATTGCAGTCAACCTGGAACCTCAACCCTCAGGTCAGCTTACATCATTCCATTGATTTAAACAGTCACAAAAGGTGCTACATTTCATCTCCATAGCTAGCATTTAAGGGTGTTGCCTTTAAAAATACTGCAATGCAGATTAGCCTGAACAGTCCCAGCTAAAGGTGACTGCAGCAGGATGGGCTGTACATGATTTGAGGTCGACGTAATTCCTCTTCAGTTAAATTGACACAGTGAAGCAAGGATCATCCTCAAGGCCAGTGGGGATGATTGAGATTGCATCCCCCAGGAGAGGCCATATTCTGTCACATACTGCGTCGAGAAAATGTAAGAATGTGTCTCAAGGCCTCTCGTACGTTGTAAATCTGACAAGAGGCGGACTGCGCAGCCATTTGACCCTTGGACCCGCTTGATGAGAGGGTGCTGTACGGGGTTTGGTCTGGGGAATAGAGACACACACTGTATAAAGTTGATGTAGTGTGTTGTAAGAGAAGCCCAGTGTGAGGTCGTCTCGCTTGCACTCACACTAAGTCAATATAGATGGAGGCGGGGACGTTCCATGACATCTTGGCTGTTGTGTCCTTCACCATTGTTTTCAAGCTGACCGCACCATCTGTCACTGTAGAAAAAGCTTGTACAGCTCAATGGCAGGAACACTGTTGCATGTCACCAGTATGCCTGCTCTGCTTTTACTCTATCTCACTTCACCAGGATGCTGTAGGAGAAATCTACTCTTTTCACCCCAAATTTTGCACATTGGACAACCACAGTGCACGCACACAAACTTTGCTACAGTAGTTGCACAAACACTTTAATAAAGTAGATTGTGTTGGTTCATTGAAATGTCAAAGCCTGAAGAGGGACAAGCCCATTTACATGTCCTGTGCCCTGGCAAGGTAACTATCCTTGGCTTTGACTTGACAGGGTCAGCCTGCTTTGACTTTGTCTTCTCCTGGGATGTCATTAAATTTCTGTTTCTAGCACCTGAACCTCTTTTAGGCATCTGATCACGTTCCTGCATCTCCCTGAGCTATAATGTGATGTCCTCTTCTCATGCCCTGGCTCAATTTTTAAAATATAAAGTTTCTCCCAAGACTGGTCACTTTATATTCAGCCATCTATGGAGATCAGGCTGTGTTGGACGGCCAGCTGAGCAGACCTTTTCACATCGTCGCAGTGCTTGACCTAGATTGTGCCACTTAAGGATAACTGCTTTCGTGGTGAAGTAGTCTGCTCCACAAAGCCAAACAGCAAAGAGCCTTGTGTCTGACATGTATTTAAACTAAATTAGTGCTTTGACAAAAGCTATGAGACCATATGTACTCTTAAGAGGACATTAGATGCAGATTCAAGCAGATGTTCTATTTACACAATGGTGATTTTGACTTTGTTACACTGGAAAGCAGTACATTACTAGCCTTTATAAAACACTTTCACCTTTAGCTGCTACTACAGGTGGGACCAAGTCATTGTTTTGCATGAAACACACATATCAAATCTTTGCACTTACATACATACAAAGTCAAGTTCCAAGTAAGAGAGGTAAGCCCTGTATTTAATAAAGAAACTGATTATCCTCCTTTCTTATAATACTTGCTTAGGATTTTCCCATAAAAATCCGGTTTTTCCCACATTTTCACTTATAACTCCTGTTCTGCACTCTAGCAGTCATGTGACTTACTCTAGGCAGGGGCAGATTCCCCAATACACACCCATTATAAAATCTAAGGAGGAGTAAATAAGCTTTAAAATGAAAACTATAATATCTCAAAAAAGGAAAAGAGACAGCAACAGCATGTAAATACAAGATTTATAGGTCAAAGTCTTTTGACTCATTTTGAATGAAGTCTGTAGCTGAATCTCCGTGGAAGGAGAACACATTGAAAAAGGTGTGGCTTTGATTACTCTCTCCATTGAAACAAACTAGTATTATTTATCTGTTACTGGATCCACACAGCTGCCAGTACTCATGTCAATCAAACTTTGACTAGCTCACATGGATCATGCCGCTGGTTGTCAAAATAAAAGCCCACAACACTTTCAAAATAAAACCTCTCACTTAAAAAAAAACACTCTAAAAGCCTTCAAAATTGATTTTTTAATTTTTTTGTTTACATTTAAATGCACTGGCTGCTGTGACCGGGTGTGAGGTCCTGACCAACGCTGCTTGCAGCTTAAATTTTGGTTGTTTTTGTTGTCTCTTTCATGTGTGTATGTACCCTGTATTGCGTATGCTGCAGCCCTAACAGTCCTAGTGCTGTGGTGCAGTGTAGCTTACATGTCTGTGTAAATGGGATCATTTCCTCTGATTTGAGTCACTT
This sequence comes from Acanthurus tractus, assembly GCA_029783725.1. NCBI lineage: Eukaryota > Metazoa > Chordata > Actinopteri > Acanthuriformes > Acanthuridae > Acanthurus > Acanthurus tractus. Next base: position 18,146,281 of record JAQNCA010000001.1, on the reverse strand, counting down.
GCTCTCTCCCCTGTGTGATGAGCCACTGATGTCAATCCCTGTTATCTCCTAGACCTTCATAAGTCTTGTGTTTTTCTGACGTCTGGTTAGTCACCCTGATGAAGGCCTTTGTGCCACAACACATAGGTGTGTTTTTTATCTTTGTCACACATTAGCCACACTAATAAAGACTTTTTAATTACTTTTTATCAAGAGTGCCTAAGTTATTCCTTTTTTTTTGGCTCTTTACTTATTTATCACTGGGCCAAAGATCATCTTGTATAGTCTTTTGTATACACTTTAATATAGATTTTTAAAAAACCCACTCCTTTAATGGCAGTACACATAATGCCAATTTTTCAAAGAAGGTGCTACACAAGCTGATGATGTCTCAGTGGCTCCATACTCAAAAGTCTTACAAGTCATAACTCACCAAATGTAATGCCATTTTCACAGCAGAGCCCAGGCGTAACAGTTTTTGTACAGCTTTCAGCGTAGAGGAAGTGGGAAGTTGGTAATTTTCCTTCAGTTGAGACCTGAATATTTTGCATATTGCAATTCTTTGTTTTGTTTACAACTACACAGTTTTTGCCTGCAAATGACCTTATCTTTGATATTATTTTTTCCATCTGGAATTCAGTAACATAATATCAGTTCTTCATGGTTCTCTCCTCCATCTTTCCTGGATGCTGTGATATTAGTTCAAGAAAAGTGGATCTGGGGAATAAAGTGTTGACTTGTTGGAAATGAACGCCATTAGGATGAAACCTTTTGGGAAATTTCTTATAGTAAATCTGAATTTGCTTTCTTGCCAAGACTTTGATCAGAAGACCATTACTGCTTTTACTTATGTGGGAGGTATTAATCCTCTCCAGACTTGGTGAGTATCAGAATACATGGAAGGCCATTATGCAATCAAGATAAAAAAAAATAAGGTAACTGTATTCTGTTTAAGTTACAGAAAACCATAAAAAAAAACTCATTTGTAACTGATAAAAGTACAAAAAGAGGACATTGACAGTGCATGGACAAATGAGAGTCAGTGGCATTTTGACATCAGCACAGTGTCTCTCCCTCCTTCCTCTGCACAGTGTTCATGCAGCAATCAGTGACACTGAGTTATAAATATGATGACGCTCTCTGTCACTCTGAAACTTCCCTGTGATTCCTAATAAAAGGTTATTAGGTTAGTATGCCCACGCAAACTCATGAATGTAATTGGGAGGATCCTGAAATACCCGGGCAAGGTCTCCTAATTTAGGCTATGATGTCTGAAAGCTGGCACGCACACTGATCAGCCATTCATCATTGACCATGATAATTGACTTGATTTGATTATTATGACTCTGATCCTTGAGGTGAAATGTCACAGAAGGCTTGCTCAGAAAAGACTTCACCAATACAGAATCTCACTCCAAACAAGTGTAAATTTGGCAGCCCTGATTTTTTATATATTGAAAAATAAATAGTAATATTTACACACACTACATCATTTTACAATAAAGACTTCAAGTGTCTCACAACATCGCTCTGTACTTTATGAAACCATTGCTAATCATAATATTGCCAATTCATTAGCATGACAAAAGGTGGAAAAATAATATATGAAGCAGATGAGGTACAACATCACGGTAAAAGTTATTTCTTTTCATTTGTCTTTATTTAAATGTTAATGGTAATCCTAAAGTGTTCA
>JAQNCA010000001.1:18129783-18144333 GCA_029783725.1 Acanthurus tractus | reverse complement strand
AGGTACAACATCACGGTAAAAGTTATTTCTTTTCATTTGTCTTTATTTAAATGTTAATGGTAATCCTAAAGTGTTCAGAGGAAAACAAATTATGTTACTTCAATATTGATACAATTTTAGGTTACTGATTAAAATGTGCAACAGTTACAAGCAATCATATCAATATACGTTATTAAAGATATTCTGTCATTGATGCAGTTTATAAGTTTTCAATTGGAAATGCCTGATCACCATGTCTTTGAACCTGAATTTACTTGTGATTAAGAAACTGATCACAGCTGTTGACAATTCTCCACCAATGCATCAATAGAGTAAACTGATTAGATGCAACGTGGATGTGATGACTCAGCACTTTCTTTGTGCTGTCTTTGGTTCTGCAACAAAAATGTTACACATGTTGACTTTGATCAGATGAGTAACGATTAGCCGATGCTGTTTTCAGAGCAACTTTAAAGGACAAACAAAGAGGGGACAAACCTATTGATGGACTGATGCTGGGTAAAAGTAAAGTACAGTCTTTCGACATTATAAAGTACATTTTCTGGCACAAAAATTTGATCAATTGAAGAGCAGGAGAGCCTCTATTCTAGCTGTCAATCATCGGTACAACAATTGCCCCTGGTTCAGAATGCAGTTGAGGGACAGATGAATAGTGTGTGTTTTTTTTCTTTATAGTGTGTTTCTAAAGTGTTAAAGAAGTTTGTTCTCAAGTTAAAGCACTAGAAGAAAATGTATTTTTATTTTTTAAACAGTAAACATACCATTCAACTTTTAATCTTTGCTTTTATTCTTAATGTCATATAAAATGCTTGATAAATAGTGATTATTAAGAGTCAGCTATTATAAATTGATATTATTCTGCATAAACAGCATGTGTTAAATTGATAGTCTAAGATAAACAGTAGGAACCTTACTCAGACATCTGATTGAACATTCACATAATCATGACCCCCCCACCCAAAACTTAAGCCCAACTATAATCATCCTTGATTACATGAGTGTAATTGATTAATTACACTAATGTGTAATTACATTACACTTAAATTCCCAAGAATTACCTACTTACATCTTTGATTGCTTATGTAAAACAGGGTTCCTGCTTTTGTTTAAAGTGACTTATATCTGTATCTGTATTTTTTGATGATTAAGTCAATTTTCATTTCCATTTAAAATAGTAGCTTGACGTTTGGAGCCTTTAAGCAACACATGCTGAAGACAAAGAAACAGCCCAGCACATGTTGTAGAAAATTCATAGATCACTTTTAGTTCATTTGATTTGACCACCTGTAAACACTGACAACAAAATCCATTTAATTTTTATTCACAATATTTGAGGAAAAAGAATATTTGAGAAACTTGATTTTTTTGTAGGAAACATTAATTTACTATAAGAAGCATTATTATCATTGTGTGAATTCAAAGTAAAGTACCAAAAAGTACTCAGATCATATATTCATTTCCTGCCATGTCAGTTTTGATCAGTAGCTGCCTACATTTCAAACACACCAGACTTAACTGTGTTAAGGGAAATAATGGTGTTGTATTGCATCCTCAATCTATTTAAGTGTGTGCTTCCCTTTTTTTCCACTGCAGAGACATTGCTTTCCTTATCAATAACTTCTTTAATGTATTTACCCTGACACAGAAATGACAGTGCCTCTCCCACAGCTACCCAGAATTTTACAGGCTTTTCACATAAAGCCAAGATAAGATTTTTGCTGGATTTTGTCTCTATTGACTGTATGATATCAATCAAAAGACTACAGGGTTGCTTGGGTAATTGTTTTAGCCATCTGTAGCACTGTTGTATCAGGAGCCATCTTCTGTGGTAAAACTGCAACCACTGACCACCGATATGGCACTGTGTTATATGCTTCATCTCATGATCAGACTGATTTCCTTCAATATCATTGTCAGATACTCCACTATGTGCTCAGCTTGACCTGTTTGTGTACTGGAGCATGATGAAACGGGATTGCACCTGTGATCCTATCTGTTTTTCCATTTGTTCTCATGTTCCTGTGCGGATGCAGCATTTGACCCACAGGCTAATGATTAAAAAAAGAAAGGAAATATATATATATAGCTCTGCTTTGGCACTGAGATATTGTACCACAGGTCTAATGACTATGTGCTAATTAGAAAGCCAGGATGTGGTAGGGCGGGTGCAGGTGAAGGAGAAATACTGTGGACACAAAGGGACTGCGGGGCTCTGTGAAAAGGTCAGGCAAGGCAGCTGTGTGCCCACTGTGAAGGATAGTATATGACACGAGGACAGAGCCAGTGACCCAACACTATCAGAGTGTCCTGACACACCACGCTCTGCTTGGCATACCGTCCATATGACACACCTGGTTACTGACCTGCTTTCATCTCAGCAAACAGCAAAAAGAATGGCCGCTATTATTTTCAAAGCACGCACGCTGATTCTTTTCTGAAAACGACCACCTCCTTTTATGAAAGCAAGTAACTAACGGTAATACACTTCCCTGTGGAACATATTGTGATTGTAGTAAACACTACAGAGTGTTTTCTTGCAGGGATGCACAGGTGAAGCAAACAGGCACTCCCTTTGTGAAGATAAGATACACTTCAGAGCTGCAGAACCTAATTTGTGATTCAGGCTTATGTGTAAAGGATTTTGCATCAAAACATCCTCGTGTAGCTACAGTAATAAAGTTATGACAAAACGTACACTGTGTATGGATTAAAAAGTAAATTTCATTTTAAAAGCCAACTTATAGTTTAATGATTACATGCACTTTAAGCACTGATGGGCTCTGTGGTAATCAAACCAATAAATCTGGAAGTGCACCTACTGAGCTGTACAAGATGTTGTTTGATTATCTTGTGAGAACGAGGGAAGGACATGGGTAGGATGTTTATTATCCACGGGGATTCAGTCTGTCAAGATTAGAAAGCATTTGGTGATTTCATTAATGAGTTTTGTTGCATTGAGTGATCACAGTCAGAGGGTCTCCACAGTCAACAACGGTGGGAAATGTAATTACTCTGAAAGTAATTATTCATTCCAGCTTTGCTTGAAGGATGACTTTGAGAGGGTGGTGATGGCCTGATGGCGGTTGATGCCCTTGGCTCGAGTTTTGACAGTGGAGTCAGCTGTTACAGGAAGAGATCGCCCACAGACTTTGTTTACTGTAAAAATCCACAGTTAACCAGCCATTATTCTGCCTTCAGCACTGCAAGTACAGCTCTTTTTGTGAGTTAAATTTTGTAACTGTCATATCATTTTGACCAGCCAGTTTCCACACCAGTTTTTTATTGCTCCCCGACTGAGAGAGAAGCAAAAATTGATTCGAACAGAAATTCCTCTTGGGGCAGGTGCAAAAGTGCAGTTTAGTGAGGCTCACTGAGCAAAAAGCTGCTTCCATTTTGGTTGTCTGTTAAGGTTTAATAGGATTCCTTGCAGAATAAGTAGCCTAAAATATGTAGTCAGACTAAAGTTTGAATTCTCCATAATATGTGGATAAGCAAGTATAAAATGGCACGGCAACCAGATTACTTTTTTTTTAAAAGATAGAACAGTCTTTGGACATTTTAGTATTTGCAGAACAGCAGCTTAGTTTAAGGACTCTGCTGGAGTATTTCCTATGACACGTGTTGTGATTAAGCAGAATGATTGAAGAAAAGTGTCTTGTTGGGCCAAATGTGTCTGTGTTGTAGTGTGTGCACATGCAGAGAACACTCCAGGTACCACAGTCTTAGCAACAGTCCTTATGCCTTAATGAGAAGCAGATAGCTCGATCCCTATTGGCTCCATAACACACATATGACTGTTGTACAGTTCCGTGACATCACACTGAACCTTGCTGTCACATGGTTAATGTTAGAAAATATTTGATTAATATCATAAAACAGTCATAGTTGTAGGGTCCAAAATTACCAGGTTAAGGTTAGAAAAAGATCTTGCTTCGGGTTTAGTACATGTTACATATGTGACATAACTTTAGTATTTTTACTAGTTTTAGGTTAAATTCGTAAAAAGAGCCTGCTGAGTAAAAGTTTTGCATGTTTTTGACCCACCTCCCCCAGCTTCTGAACATTTTTGCTTTACATAATACACCATCAGCCTTCTTCCTTTGTACTTGTTTTAATTTCTGCAACCAAAATTAAACCGTCTGTGAGGAAGAGAGCAACCTGCAGGGCAGCAGACCTTTAGCCTTTGACAAATGGAGTGAAAGTGGGTCCTTTAACTGATTTTCTCTTCTATCCTGCTCGTAGTGACACAGTCGCCCTCTCTCCTTAAATGCTTTGGCAATCAGAGCACTGTCAAAAGCCCTAAATATTTTTCTTTGGTTTTAGAAAACAACAGCAACAACAACAACAACAACAACAACAACAACAACAAAAAAGCTGTTATCGTGTTTTTCTGTGAAGTGGTATTTTGCCTCTCACCGGTTGGTTGTTCAAGAAACTGCAGGCACACAGCAAAGTATGAATCCTACAGTATAACTGCCAGTGTGTTGAGGCAAGAAAGATTCTGTGTTTTGTTTGGTGGCCCTGAAGTACAAATCACAATGACAAATTTTAAAAAAACTACAACACATCACAAAACACAACAGCAAATCTCAAAACAGAGCGACAACTCACAAAACACGAAGGAATAGAAAAATAAGACACAACAACAAATCAGAAAACTTAAAGGCACTATTGTGTGATTTGTTGTAGCAGTTTATCATTTGTTGTTGTGTCTAATATTTTTTTCTGTGTTTTGTGATTTGCTGTTGTTGGCTTTTTTTTGTGATTTGTTGTTGTGATTTGCACTTCAGGGCCACCACAGTTTTGACCATTATTGCAGAAAAACACAGAGAACTTGGTCAGTGGTTTCTCTCCAGGATGGTGAGGGAAAACCAAGTCTCTGCCTGTCAGCTCTGCTTAAGCCCTCTGTTTGTCTTTCCTCTTCATTGTGCATCATGCTACTTGTGTCAGTGCCTGATTTGCATCATAACAGTCAACACTAAATATACTTGTCTTTCCCTCATCTTAACCTTTAGATTATAAAATCCTGTCCTCTTTCTGACCTGCATGTCTCTACCACCATGTTCATGTATGAATCCTAATTGTTAGGAATCATTTCAGCATCACAGTAGGAATTCGTAATGTCTCACAAACTACATATTGGAGTATGAGTCTACGTTGGTTGTCTTGCACTAATGTATTAGGCCTCAGGCTCTTGTTCCTGCTGTTTCATGTTGTCATGCCATACTCATTATAAAACTTTGTCTTCACATGTTAATACCGGTGGGTGTAGGCTACTGGCTATTAGCTATTGTTTATGCAATTTCTAACAATTCTACACTGGATGTAATAAATGTATTAACATTGCTGAGTATCTATAGCATTCAGGCTGCTCTGATGAACTTATGCTCATATCACAATATATCCCAAAGGGATTTCATTTAAAGCCTTTTGTGCCCTCAAACATTGCAGCGGTGCCACATGTTGTGCGGTTACTGTGCTAATAGCTACTCACACCTTTTCCTTTTATCTGCAGTCACCTGATCACACACCCATCTACAGATCTGCTTCTTGTTTCTTCTCACAGTATATATAAATGATACATGGACTGTATTTATATGGTGCTTTTATAGTCTTTCCACAAGTCAGCATTCATCCACTCGCTCACTAACAGCAGGTGTCTTTCTACATGGAGCCAACCTGCCTCTCAGGAACTCATACAAGCATATTCACACACCAATGGAACAGCCACTCGGAGCAGTTTTGGGTTCAGTATCTTGCCCAAGGACACTGCGACATGGAGCCTGGCATCAAACCACCAACCTCCTAACAAGTAGACAGCCCACTTTACCCGAGCTTCAGAGCCGCCCCTGGCTTCCCCATCTGCCACATCATCTCTTGTTAAATTGCCTCAGCCTTCCAGCCATGTTCATGTTATCTGTTTTTCTGTTCATTACTCATAAATGTTCCCTGGTCTTCCTGCCTGCCTTACTTGTTGGTTTTATTTGCTCCTGCTGATTTCCTGCCTGATACCGACCTCAGCCATGTTTTTCCTCTCTAGTCTTGCTTCTAAGTCCAAACAACTCGGTTAAACTGTTACATCTTGTTTGACATAGAGACAGTTTACTTAGTCTGAAGTTCATCATTGTTTGGAATTGAGCACCCACAATCCTGTACAGTACATGGTGGCATCTGAATATGGTTTTCTGGGATTATGATGCTGTTCAATAAATAATTTGTATGTGCTAACATTTTAGTGCATTATGCCCTGACAACATAATATCGAACACCAATGAATTTACAGTAAATTAGAATCAGGGAGTAAATGATACACAGCTCACAATCAATATGACAAAGAAATTTATGATGAAAATTTAATAATTCAGCAAAAAAAAAAAGACTCAACATAATAACCTGCCCAGTGCAGTGATAGTGTTTTCTAGTCTGTATGAAATCCCACAGTCTCAATGTAGCTCACAGTTTCATCTTCTATTAATCAAATTTCATAAACCTGCTTGAAATTAAATTGCATTGTTTCTTTCCTGATTCCTGTGAATGTGGTGTTATGCTACGCTACCTTAGCAGTTCTGTTGAATTTTAAAAGCTTATCTTTTCCAAAATCAAGGCTGTTGTGCCACTTCAGTAATGATAAGAAAATAGGCTTGATACTCACTCCCACACTTGAGTGTTAAATGGGGATGTTGCCCTCTAATGACTAAAACATGGAACAGTGTAATTATTGGTACATGTCACAAAGGTGGAAGTTTGTATAATGAATTAAAATGATTTATATGTTTATCCTATCAAACAATATAAAGGAATGTAAAAAGCATACAATACATTCTGTTTTTGAAAGATAATTAAAGTTGATAACCATAAATGATATATCTTTACCATTTTACCATTTACACATTTTATTTGCTCTCCTGGGACATGAGCACTTTACACACCTTACTACACACCTTACTCTGCAAAATGAAGCACTTAACCACCATTACACAGCACATCTAGGGTAAAGAGTTTCAAGTTATATTTTGTATAATTAGACCAGCATTTCACCTGCAATGTAAAGCGTTTTACAATCATAAAAATGCAAACCTCAAAGAGGACTAGGCAGGACTACCAATGTGGTGGCAGTGCTTTATTTTTCCTAAATTTGATCAAACTGAACGACAGTCATCAGGATCTGTTTCATGTGAGGGATGCTGTGGTGCTCCTGTTTGACTTAATGAATGTAACTGACAGATGAAATGTTGAGTTTTATGACTCTGACAGAGAAACATGTATTTAATGTGGAAAAGTCTCATCTGCTCTCACCTGATCCTCACTGAAAGGTCAGTATGCCAGTGATACCTCTCTGCTGTACGCTTGATAAATGTCACCAGCCAGGAATGACATGAAAACATGTTAAGAGCAGGAGAGCCTTTGTGTTTGTGTTTGGGCTGGAGTTGGCTTGAAAGAGATGTAGGTCAATCATGTTCGAACATAGAAATCCTATTTATCACTTTTTTTGAGTTCCTGGTAGCAGCTGTGTTCGACGTTTTGCCTGGTCCTGTAAGATGGAGAACTACCCACTGCTTCTCTTCCTGAGACTGGGGCAGATATATGTAGAGCAGCTGTCTGTGGGGTGGAATGTTGTATACACTATCTTCCCAATGTGGTACCTGAGAAAAAGAGAGGCACGGAAAGTGTGTTTTTTTTTTAATTGCAGACAATATTCTGCTGATACTCTGCAATGACAGCCATCTGCTAATACTGTCAGGATGGGCTGACTTGATTAAACACAAGCAAATCGACACTTTGCCAACAAAGCCAAACAACACACACAACTTAGCTAGTTATTGTACCTTTGAAAGCAAGAAGCCCATGTTGCATCATTTTATTTTTTTGCAGAGGGTTTGACATGGAGACTCTTGCCAATGAGCAGTTCAATGTTCCTCTTATCTCAGTCTCTTGCTCAGTTCTTCTCACTAAGCCCATTAAAAGTGGAGTTGTTAGTTTGATGTTGAAGATTTACATTATGTTGCTTTCGAGACCGTAGTCACTGAAGGCAACAACTGACATATCACCTGTGGCAAACTGCAGGCTTCAAAAGACCTCAGTTACAAAGACCTTATAATAAGCACACCAGACTGGCTCCCATTCAGTGGTTACATGGCTCTGACTTTCTCCTCTCTACCTTTCCTTTCCTCTCTATCCTCTCTCTATCTTTTTGCTGTGACAGAACATTATTACATTGACCTCACTATTATTAAAATTCATTTAGTATTCAGATTGGCTGAATCTATTCATTACTGTAGAGAGATAGATTTTTACCCCTTTTAGCTCTTTTCAAACAAGTACTGCACCTGCAGAAGAGAAACAGTGTGGTGGCTGGGTACACATTTGAAGCTTCACAATTACATCACGGCCAGAATGGGGGGGTAAAAACAGTTTGACCAGCCTCATGACACATTTGGTGCGTGTGTGTCTTTTTTTTTGTACTGACACTATTGGGGGAGGGGGTTAAGTTGAGCATTTCAGAAGTTAAAATGTTGAGCATTTTCCACTCTTTCATCCCTACAGTAGGTGCTGCAGATTGTGCAGCATTACAAATCAGGTGGTGGCCCTGTGCATGACACAACAGCAGGTTACTCATAATCTTGTGCACATGGTGAACACACACGCACCATAAGGGTTTTACTAACTGCTTTTTCTGTTTGCTAACCCAAGCTAATATAACCAAATGCCAGGTGTCTTACTTGGATTTCTTATAAAAAGTGTAATGAGCTATTCTCACACTGTAAAAACATAATATTATCCAAAATAAACATGCTGTCCCAATATAGAATTCTAATTTAACTCAATATTTGTGGAACTGAAGAAGGTGAAAAGTAATTGCTATCAGAATGGGGTTAATGTAGATTTGTAGACACACACATTATGATTTACATGTATTCACTATTAGCTGGTGCTCTCACTGCATGGAGGGACATTTTGCCTTTTCAATTTGCTCAATGTTTTGTGGTGGCTTACATACAGTACACATGGCTCTTAGAGAAAATAAATCATGTTTGCTGGCTTCTGCAACTGAAAGAGAATTGAAATGATTTTCGCCATGCCCACACTAAGTAGCCTAATCCTGTTTGTGTATCCTCCTGTGCTCATTTGTGTAGTGGCTCCAAGTGCACTGAGAGGAGTAAAGTGAGAAGAAAAAGAAAAAGGGGCTTTTTGAAGCTGCACCAATTTGAGATGATACAATTTAATGTGAAGATTATTAACCTGCAGCAAGTTAACAAAGAGCTCCTGGGTAACAGGGGCGAGCAGATGCCTCACTTCACTCCTGCAGTTGAGCTTCTCTGAGGAAACACAATATGTCCCTAAAGAAGCAGAACTAAAGTTCAAAATCTTTTTTTTTTTCAGATCTCATTAACCCTGCTGAGAACATGTCTGTTTTAATAATGTCTCCATTTTTTAACTTAAAAAAAATAATAACAAAAGAAGCAGCTATGGTGCTTTTGCCATTCTGTCTTTACACATTTTGTCCAGGTCAGTGGTGTCAAGCGTAAAAAAAAGAGGGGTCTGATTTCACTTCTAATGTTTTTTTTTTCTTTTTTTTCTAAAAGTAACGATCATGTGTGCTCCTGTGGTGGAGTACAATTCTCTGAAAGCAAAAATTCCCTACATTGATGACAGGCTGACTGTCTATCACCAAATGTCTCCAGTAGTCCCATTATGCTATCAATTAAAAAAGAAATGGGAGAAATCTTTTCACCATATAGTACGCAACATTTTTTTTCCCAGGATGGCAAAGGCAAGTCATGAATATATAATGAGCATGAAGCATTCATTTAATCATGACATGTGTTCTTGACATCAAAAACTGTATTCACCCTGTTTTTAAATGTGTACATGATTGAATCTCATAAATATTTCATCATTTTTTCTAACGATGACAAAATTCTTGGTTTTAAAGCATTTTGGGTGATGTCATGAGAATAATATCACATTCAAGTCTAAAGGCAGGGGTGATATAATGTAAAATGTAAGTATAGTTTTAAGAATAACACATTTTTTACTTACCTTCCCTGTACTGCAAAAATGCAAAAAAAAATGCATACAGGCTGTGTGTGTTTTTCTCTTTTAGTACAAATATTTAAAAAAATGGTTTGTTTAAAAAAAAAAATTAAATCTGTTCAATTATAATTCTTAAGGTTAGTGTCCAGAGCATCACAGACACCCAGTTACTGAGCCTCAGTCAAACTAGTGGGGTGAGATAGAGACACAAAGCCCAAATGGTTTTGTGAGACAATACCCACCCAAGCCACAGCCTGCTCACCCCGCTGCTTCTGGCAAGAGGTACAGGAGTATCTGCTGCATCACCACCCGGCAAAAGGACTCTTTATCCTCAAGCTGCGTCTTAAGCTATCCTTGGTGTTCAGATGTAAAAATTATTTAAGTTTGATGAACTAATAATCTGTACATTCACAGAATTTTTGGTTTAGTAGCATAAAAGAGCTACAACTATAAAATGATGTAAAATGAAAATTAAGTGATCTTGAATCTCCAATCTTAAATCCTAAGTAACAGCAGCATTTCTGGTTTTGTGCAAGACATCACACAATCATTGACGGTGGTGTGTATCCTGTACAACTCCTGCTCACATCCAAATACTTATTTTCCTCCCTTTTATTAGTCAACTGACTATCTTTTTTTCCTGAGAGAACAGACTCGGGAGGAAAAGAAAATCTTGTTTAATTTGAATTCAGTGTGAAGGATAAAATATTGAGTCCGAAATGTTGTAAATGTACCAATTAAAAACTGCATCACTACAGCTTAAGAGTGGTTGCAATGACTTTTGCACCATCAAAGTTGCCTGTAAGATTTATGTTACGACCATTTTCAGTAGCAGATCTTTAAAAGTTTCCAGTCAATAAAGTTAATGCAGTTTGAGAAATATTTTTTGGCATTTTTCAGATGGCACAAACTGTACGCTTGAATTACTGATGAACTCATTCAACTTTCCATAACCCATACCTAGATGTCAGTGTATATTAAGTACCACTCCACCTCTTCCAATGCTCTCTTCGTCACAACTATTTTATCAGTGTACCCTATTGTGTGCTTTTAATCAAATACTGTGAGAGTTTAGTTATGAGTTTACTTTTCTTCCTTTTTGAGATGTTATACCATTGAATCATCTTAAATCATGATTCTGGTTGAATTCAGCTTGGTACCTAAATATTTCTGACGGCTCATTAAGTTTGGAATGACAGATTGAGCCTTTAACCGTTTAACCTTGTATTGGCATTGAAATGGACTGAATAATTATTTTTAGTATAACATCCATTCTGGCCTCTCTGCAGACCAATCTGTTCCTCAATTTGAGAACTAGAATGTGACTCATCTCGTCTCATAATCTTTTAAGGCGCTCTAAATTACATTACATACAAGGTCAGAGCACGTTCTGAAATAATAAGATTTCGATCATCATTTTTTATCCCCCCGCTGTTACACCACAAGACAAAATGCATTGTTTATTTATTTCTCATCAGTGCTGCTGCAGATAAACAGTTTTGGTTTCTACTCTCAGAACGGGGAATTAATACCCCCTCCACTTCCCATTCCTCACTCCGCCCCCACAAAGCCGATGTTGTTGAGTTGATCTTGGATCCGTCTGCCTGTGAGATTGCCACACGTTAAACAGCGGAGACAATCTCACCCCTACCCCACAATGCACTTGGGTCAGGTTCATTTAGGTGTGACCACAGGATTGGTCCCTCCGGGAGCAATTAGTTCTCACTAAAGGATCTGGGATGGTGGGAGCAGCGAGATGTCAAACAATGGCTTCACCCCTCGTCAGCTAAACGCCTGTTAGCCTCGGCTCCTGAGAGGCTGAACTGCCAGCAGTTTATGTTTCTGCGTGACTTCTCCCCAGCTGCACACACCGTGACTCAGAGTGATTTCAGACTCTGTTCGACATAACCTGCCTCACTGTGTAATGTCATGATGGGAGCTGTGTTTGTTTGTGTGTGTGTGTGTGTGTGTGTGTGTGTGTGTGTGTGTGTGTGTGTGTGTGTGCGTACATGTGACTGAGCTGTTAAAGTCGTTAAACTAAATTGATGTGATAAAACAAATGTGTTTAAATCCGTTCACCCATAAACCACAAGAGGCCAGTTTCCTAATCAAACTCTCAAACATACATCAGGCTTGTTTCCCTTTTTTCTTTCTGTCAAAACTTTTGCAAAACAAGAAACGTCAGATCCGCACTTGAAAAGTATTTGCCAGCTCTCCCCGTCTTGAGAAACTGATGCAAAGTAGATGAAACTTTCCAGAAAACAATATCTGTGCTCTCCTTCAAAGTCTCATTTATCTCTGTCAGTCACCCTTCAGCACCGACAATTTATTCATCATGCACGAACAAAGTGCTCCAGATCTGTTTGTGGGATTTTTCACCGGGATGCTCTCGCTATAAGATAATAATGCAAATCCCTGCTAATAGCTGCAGTTAACACCATTAATGTATTGTGAGAGCGGCGTTGGCTTTGTCAACGCTGATGAAAGTTTTCTCGTGCAACCTTTTTTAACTGAAGCACAAAGACACCTTGTGACAGTAATGCTTTTTGTTTTGCGGGGAGAAAAGACCAGTTGTTATGGTTACAAGTTATAAATAGAGCAGCTGGGAGTGTAGGTGACAAGGGAACAGAGAGTTTCAGGATGAAAGACGCAGATGAAATTCACCCCACAATCCCTTGCTGCAGAGCTGCAAACTTACAGGGAAGCAGTCTCGGAAACATCGGCTGGCAAAAACAGGAACTTCTGCTGCATTGATTAGAGAATGCACATGAGCACAACTGAATGTTTGTATTTTTATATCATGTTTCCGCTTTCCTAAATAATATCCATGACAGGAACTGTTTTAAGAACTACTGTGACACTGCAGTTTTAAAGTTCAGTCTTGAGATGAAGCGGGAGTGAGATACGGACAGTTTTGTCTTGTCGGTCCGGCCCCCCCTGTGATTTTTGGCATTTGTGTCATGCACATTGTTCTGTGCCCCAGTGCCCAGTGCCCAGCACCGAGGGCCTCCTGATATATCCCATAATTAGAAGCAGCTCAAGGATTTAATGAAGAGGCAATCACTTGATGGCAGCAGCGCTTGAGACATTGCCAGTGGCTCTGACTTCAAAGCTGGAAATATGGCTCCTCAGCAAAGGCCAGGGAAAAGCTGCAACGAGATAACAAGTCATGGCTTTCTTTTGATTTCTGGCATGCCAGGGCACTTACTATATAGGTTTGCAGCCAGCAAGGGCATGCAAATGGTTGATCAGTGTGGCATTGCGCTACTGGGCAATGAGTCTGATCAGCAACAGAGCCCAGTAATGAAGCGAGTGGGAGGCGAGATAAGATAGGCTGCTTGAGTTTCCTCCCCCTGCTGATTCCCAGTCAGAACCTACCAGGATCACTCCCTGTCATCTACTTTAGAGTGTGCTGCCTTCCAGAAACAAACTCTGGAGGAGCTTTGTGATCAACCAAAAGGGCTCGGAGGGGGAGGATGTGTTTCAAAGTCATTTTCAACTCTCTTTTACTGCTGCAAACCCCCCCAAAAAAAGACACCATATTTCCTCCGGAAAAGTGAAATGACATTTGCAATGTGTGAATGAATATTAATGACAGTTGTCAGGCTATACCCTAATCGTGTTTGCTTGTAAGGTAGGTAAGTACTAGTTAATCACACAGAACATGGTGTTGTGTGCTGGTCTGTGAGGATTAATAAGAAGGATGATGTCCTCTGCTGCATTGCTGAAGGGTTTCCACCCCCACATTCATTTCATATTAACTATATTCCTCCGACTTCATCCAACTGATAAGATACTTTCTTTCTCACTTTGAGATGCCCTCAACTTGTATTTAGCTGTTTCATAATTCCCCTTTTAAAGTGTTACATAAGATCTTTCCATAGGGTATGTACAGCACACTTGTATACACGCTGACTTAAAAGCATTTTGAGGAAGGATTTAGGAGATCAGACGTCTTTCTTTTTTCAAATTATAAATCTCAAGATCTGATTACAAGTGTGCGTCCTCATCTCAAATAAGGAACAAAAAAAGCAAATGACAGACGATTTCCTCTCTATTTCATGGTGTTTAAAATTGTCTCACTTACAGCGTCATTATCTTTCCCATTGCTCCCCCAGATTGTCCCTCTCACCAGAAAGAGCACTTGGGGGTTTCTCAAAAACTTTGAAAGCAAGAAGTCTGTTGAAAACAGATACATCCTCAAACACAGAGTCACACTTTATCCAGCATGATTAAGTTCAAAGAATGAAAAACTGAAATACACTCTCTTAGTTCTTTCCTATATATGATGTTAAACTCTACGGACTTGCATGCAAAAAGCCACTGGTTTTCACCCATTTAATTATTTTAATTATATGACTTAACCAGCGCACTGGATTAAGGGGGCCTGTGATGTCAAATGCATTGTTGAGCAGCACTAATCTTAATCCAGTTACTGTAGGTAATAATAGTATATTATTATATTAATTAAGATGATTACAAGCCAATTCTAAATGACTCTTTTTTTATTCCACT
>JAQNCA010000001.1:18116426-18127118 GCA_029783725.1 Acanthurus tractus | reverse complement strand
GTCTTCGTCTTCTGTATTATTATTTTATAAAACTAATATTGATGCCCAACACTGTCTCATTCATTTATCCTGAGGGTTTTTCAAGGCTTTCATAAATACTTGAAGAGGGACCTCTATGTCCACACTGGCATGTACAGTATGTTAAGCAGAGAGAAGTGCAGATTAAAGTCCAGGATGGCCTCCAGTTTGTTAGCTTTAAAATTCACACAGAGAGAAGGGATAAGAAGGGAGAGAATAGATGGAAGATTTTCTGTTTGTGTGCAGTTTGTTTGCTCATGCTCACCAATGTTGTTCTCTCCGACAGAACACCTGGCCCTTTCAGCCTTGTGAAACTAACACAGAGCTGCTGATTTACTCTTTTTATTACTTGTAAGGTCAAATTAGAGAGAAAAAGAATTTAATTCTCTATCTGGATCTCCCTATCCACATCCCCTTACATTGATTGGATGCATGCTGTGGCAACTATGAGAGAAGCCAGAGATAAACGAAGGTATTACAGGTAACTACAAGACTGCAGGTTGTATGTCATTGTCTTCCTGAGTTAAAATGACTATGTTATTAAAGTCAGAGACCTTTAATGTTATCGTTGGAGGATAGAAACAGTGATTGTTGGATGCAAACAAGATGCAAACACTGTGGTCACTAGAGGCCCTTGTCAGTTAAACAAAAGACCAGTGCAGGTTTTCTTGTGAAAACAGTCTTGCAAAATCAGCTGCCAAATTAACTGTGGTTTGGTTTGTGTGGAGTAAGATAGCACAATGAACTACAGGGAGCAAGCAGTCAAAATGACAGTGTTGTGGGTTTTATAGAAACAAAGGGACTGTCACAGGATGTGCGAGGTAGGTATGATGTCAGGTACGGTCCTTTTAATGGTTTAACAGCTGCAGGTATATGATGCATACCGAAGTGTTAGCTGTGTTAACTGTTAAGTGTTAACTGTTCTGTTACTCGGGCATTGTTTTAGAGGACTGATGCGAAATCTACAAGGCAAATATGACTTCATTGCAGCTCTCAAAAGGACGGCAAAAGACAATTTTTTAGGAATGACTCCGAAGCTAAAGAGCAATGAAAAGTAAAGCGGCAGAGTGAGGAAACATTCTGCATGTACAGTTCAGGCTGGACAAGCTGTCTCTGTTCAACACTGATCTGTTGCCAAGCAAGTCTGCTTTTATCAATAGCGTGGCCCTGCTTGCATTTATGTGAAACTGGCAAACAGAAACGAGTACTGGTTATAAAAGGAGTGAAAAGAGGAGAGGAACATAAGAGAAGACTCTTTCATTTCAGTATTTCTAATGGACTTCAAATGCATCTTAAACTTTTTCATTTTATACTTTGTTTGCAATCTTACCTTTGAAAATGCTGTTTCATGATGTGAGACATTTAATACTGAACAATTTTCAGTCTTTTTTCTTTAATGTTTCATATTTTTTTTAACCCAATTCACACTGTCGACGAGTATGAATCTTCATTTTGACTTGAATAATCCACCATCATTAAGTGTGCTGTGACGTTATTAGATAATAAAAAGCTGTATTAAACAAACCTAGACCTCTGTCCCCTGGTTTCTCTCAGACAGCTGTGAAAAAAAAGAGTCTTTTCACTGCAGTAGGTCCAAAACAGACTCAGGGCCACAGTTTTCCTACATCTTCCCTGCATGTCCCTGTCTGTTGACTTTGATTGACTGTACATCTAAAAGAAGCATTTGTGCCATTTTGAAATGAAAACAGATGGCACCTATTCTTTCTGCTCCTGCTCTGTTAAACCTGAAGGGCATTTTGACGGTTATGATGACTGATCTGCCAAATTCCTGAGACACTGGCACAGCTGACCTCCACTGGAAAGAAGTTGCATAATAATTGAAATTATTTAGAAGCCGAAGTGAAGGGCTTTACAGCAATCCAGTTTCAGAATTTGACGAGGATAAATCCTGATGAAATATGTGTGCTGTCCCTAATCCTCTTCGATCATAAACAGCTGTCCTGGGTTATGGATGTGACTGTTGCTTAACCTGCAGAGAGAGCAGCCTTTGATCTGGATTTGGCTCTGCCTACACTAACCTGATCCCTTTTCCTCACCATCTGTCTCACTTTCATTACTCTTGTATTTTTTAAAGCGCATTTGGAAAGCTAACAGCATCACAAAGAGGTTGTGTCCCCCGGTGACCCTTCATTAGTTTTTTTTTTTTTTAAGCTTTTCTTTAAGCGCACTTCACTGAACATGCACATGTGCACACACACACACATGCACACACACAAGTGTCTGGGTTTTTACTGTCGTCTCACTTACCCCCCCCTTGGCATCTGGCTGCTGCTGAGTGTGACCACAGTCATCACCTTCCCTGGGACATTAACAGAATGACATCATGTAAGCCAGTTCTTACAACTTCTATTCCTGTTTGAGCTGCTACACTGTTCTGATGCAGTGTTTACGTGTGTGAAGGTCAATCCTGAAATTTAACATAAAGACCCTCTGGTGTGCAATTACAGGGAGAAAATACAAGGAATATGAGCATTATCCTGCCATATTTATTCCTCTCTCAAGCAGCAACAAATGCCTCATAATGCATTCTGCTTTCAGTTTCTACTGTTTTACATTCAGCTCAAATATTTCTGCTATTAAACTAAAAGCTTCTCTCTGGAACTACGGGTATGCAATTTTCCCAAAGGACTTGACTATCTTTTATGTTACTGCGTTGTCTCTTGTGCCATTTTGACAGTGCTCATGAATACAAGATGCTGTATTCAGGTACAGTTTCCACCTCCTGATTTATTAACAGCAACTAGTGAATAAGAAGTGTAAAAGAACAGCAACAAGAACAATAATTGATATAACTTCAGCTGTAACTTCAACTGCAAATTCATGTTTTTTTAATTTTTGAATAAATGACCAAAGGGACTTAAGTCATTCAAATGCTCTCTTACATATTTCTACACACTATAATTTATACACTATATGCCCCTTCACCACCAAGACCTGCGGTTGCTGCACAGCTTAATGTATTGGTGCTGAACATTGGCACTGGATGTAAATCATGAGATGCAGAATCATTCAATATGGACCTTATTTCTTTGGAAACTGGGGGATTTATTTCTGAGTATATGTGAAAGAGATGTATAAAACATGGAACAAACAAAAAACACAAACATGCTCAAGACTGGGCCTTTTTAGCGGGGTCTATTATATTCCATCTTTATTTTTACTTTATCAATAGACACAGCAATCAATTGATATACCAACTGTAAGATCATGTTCACTGTAATTAGTAATGTTTAAATTATCTGCAGAAATGATTGGGATTTTTCCTTGAATAAATTTGGATCTGTTTGAACAAACTAAATACTGATAGTAATACTACTACTACTACTACTAATAATAATAATAATAATAATAATAATAATAATAATAACAACAGACACTGTAATTTTAAAAAAATCACGACCAAGGTTGGCTTCACCGCAAGTGGAAACACTTGTACCCAGATCAGTTTAATCAGCTTAGCTCCAGTGTCATTTTCTTTTACACATTGCCAAAAAAAAAAGTAAATAATTATCAGATTAAAATGATTAGGTCAAGATAAATTACAACCTTCTTTTGTTATTCCAATGCATTAAATGATGCAAGGGTTATTTCAAGGTGTATTAACTCTCTAAAGAGATTGTATCACATAGAGATACAGGAGGAGAATGAGCAGTGTAATGTTCCTTTGGCTCAAGGCTTTGGCTCTGACCTCCTCCTGGTGTGAAACTTTCCTGCCTCACAGTCCAATAAAATGTTCAGACACACACTGCATTCTGTAACTATCACAGCTAGTATAGTTTGAGTTATAATTCTCTTGAGATTTTTTTTAAACTATTAACCCAAAATACTTCTAATGTGAGGCTGCCAATCCAACTGAGAAGCTCAAGTCCAGTACCACTTTCAGTTCATTCTACGTCCTGTGGTTCAAAGAGCGGCAAGACACCAAACCAGGGCAATGAAAATTCATCTTTTAGTCAGATGACCAAAGTGAGGGCTCATTTAGTGTTGCTCTTTTCCTGATGGATCCTTAAGCTGGCAAGTGTTTGCTAACAAGACATTTAAAGAGAACTTGAATGCTCATATTAATCTCCTTGATTGCAGCTCAATTCAGCTCTAACTATTTTCCACAGTGCAGAAAGAGCAGAGCAGTACAACTTGTTCCTTACTCCATCCAAGGTTATTTACACCACTCTGAAGGTCTCAATTGCCTCCTACAGTCATGTTTGTCTTGTTCAGCTCTCTGGAGATCAGCTGCTAGTGAGTCTCCTGACTATAGCCAGCCTCTCAGAGGCATATTAACTAGATGGAAACAAGCAGAGTTGACTCTACTGGACCATTCATCTTTTGCTCTGGCATCTCAGCAGATGGAAAGGAATTGGCACATCATCCATGTGCCAACAGCATTGCACCCATGAGAATGAGAACATAGTGCCTGTCAACTTTGAAGGATAGACGTCTTAAAGTAAAGGTAAACAAGATAGTGCACAGTTTTTGCCAATTACAAGATTTCCATTGCAGTAAACTATGTGTAAGTAACACTGGTATGCTGTGATCTATGTGCAAGATTTAAGCTGCCGATCCACAAGGTGGTCTCATGGATATTTATAACTTTTTTTTATGAATGTCTAAATGAACAGTCTTCTGTATGTTAAGAAAGATGACGTTAAACAGGCTTCTAAAAATATTCAACCCACTCCCTAATGAAAACCTGCAAGAAAATCAATCAGATGATTTCTTTAAAGGTTTGGTTGTGCAATGTGAACAGACCATACATAAATGAACGGTCTGTGCTGCAGGTCCATTAGGATGAGAGCACACTTACCTCGTAGCCATCAATGACCAGCGCGTCTACTTGTAGCCTCAACAGATCAATTTCACCCGCCAAAGCAAGATTGATTTGGACTGTCACTCATGTGGCCACAAATAATGTTTTCCATCCTACACACATATACGTCTGTCAGGTAAAGGCGAGCAAAACTCTACATATTAAAAAAATACTGAGTTGCAATACAAAATTCCAAAGTTAACAATGTTGTTTGAACTGTTTTATAGCATTATGACCCTTCAATTAATGATTCAATCCAATCAAATGATTAAAAAAGCTGGAAAAAAATTCCGACTTTTATCAGTATAAACAAGCACAATTATACTTTATTCTCCGACCAAAAAACTTTTCACACAAAACCAAAGTAGTCCACATGCTGACCTTTGTGGCCCATCACAACTTCGAACCAGACTTGGTATCCATACTAAAGAAGCCAAAAGACCTCAAGATGCTAACAGGACAACAATTCTTTAGAGTGAATTAAAGAACATGAAAAGAAACATCAACAGAGTCGGAAGATTAGGACACATTTAAAATGTTCCATGCCAACTTTATTAATAAGTTACAATTCCTTCCATTCACTGTTAGTAGGACTTTCCCTGTAGTGCTCATAAGTCTGAGTTTGTCAAAACAACTTTGGTTTCATCTCTTACTGCATGGGGAGAGTTTTGTACTTGCAGTAATTAGCCTATTACTAATTTGCTTCAGGAGCCACTAATCAGTATTACTCTACCTCAAACAGGCCCCCTACTGAGGAAGCCTTATCTACGATTTCTTTTCTTTTGTTAACTCAGCCCTCTGTGTTGTTGTTCAGATAGAGATCAGTGTTTCCATGCAGGCAGGGTTCTATGCATTACATGGCCTCATTTTGAAATTAAAAAATGCTCTTGTTTCAGACTATGGGGCCAATTCTTGTTCTAAAAATCAGTGAACAATGAAATGTTAACTTGTCAGAATAATTAATCTTAATTAGCCTCGACCTGCAACCACACGCCTTATGTTGTCAACCCATACACATAATTTGCCATGCTTTTTGATAGTTTTGTAGATTATTATCAGAGTAACTTGTAATGTGTTCTGAAAAATACAATAATTGCAACTTCTTGTCTTCAGTTGGTTTCCACGGTCATGCAAGCACCAAATATGGCCCGCAGAGGGACAGAATGTTTCATTCACATCTTCCTCAGGACATACTGATACTTCTGCTGATCAGAAAAGCAGAAGAGTTTTCATGACTTCTGCTTTCCCATGTATGTTTGCATCTAGCGGATAGTCATGAATTAACTAATACTGAGTGATTTGGCAGAAAGCATTTATGAATGAAAAATCTTGCCCAGGGCACACTGGAATTAGTTTTATGCTATTAAACACTGATAAAACAGAGTTATTAGTTTTGAGAACAGGCAAATATGGGCATTTTTTTTTAAAATGAGTCCTGAGTCCTAACACTGATGACTTCATTATTTCTAAAGACCAGACTGACGAAGACCGTGGAATGATTTCTTATTCTTGTCTGGCATTCCAGTCTCCTGTCAACTCCATCGCCAAGACAGAATTATTTAGTCTTAGCAATATTTACAGTCCATTTAATCGTTGTGTGATGCTGAAGCAATAGCTCATGCATCTGCACCCTCCCAACTTGTCATAAGTTAAAAAAAGGACCCTAGAGCAAGAATGATAACTCAAAATATCACTAACAAAAACATGCTTTATTTAAAAGGCTGATTAGAAAAACAAAAATCAAAGCAGCACAAAGAAACATAAAGACTAAGAAAATACAAAAGCTAAAATAAAACAGCCAACCTGCAAACACATTGGCAGGACAAAAACAAGGGTGCAGAACCAGGAAGCAAAAACAGGACTGGAAAACAAAGACAGCAGTAGGGAACAACAACAGACTAAATGACAATTACATAGAGGAAACAGAGAGACTTGTTTAACACACTAGGAGCAATGAGCCACAGGTGGGGCAACCACACAGGTGAAACACATTAGGGCGGGGCAGGTAATCATAAAAGAAGGGGAACTTTAAAGGACGTGGGAAATCAAAGAAATGAGACAAGGGTTAACAAAATAAAACAGGAAGTGAATAGAACTTCAGCCACAAATCAAGACAACTTGATCAATGAAACTCTTTTCTGAAGTATTCCTAGTTGCGCTACAAGAAATCTACGACTTATTCTAAGTGTTCTATTCGACAATATTTTTACACACATGGATGATTTTAACATTTTATTTTTAATATTTATATTTTATTTTATTTTAACATTTATAATTTGGTTGTCTGGTGTATGCTTTATCCTGTTCTAAAACGTTTTGAGACCATACTTCATGGTGAGTCTACACTGTGAATAACATTGATTAATTGATAGATAGATAAATGGATGGATTGATTGATTTAATTGAGGAAAGACCAAGTCTAGACTATGAGACACACCTTGTCATTAACTATCCAACCCATGTTTAGTTTTGTATCACTCATTTTAGAAAACCCCTACATAGTTGGGTTGTGTATGGTGGATATCTGACTTTCACTTTGTTAGAAAAATTTCAGCATGTGCATTAGAAGTAATTTAAACATCCATAATCTTAAATCCCATTGTCTGCATCCCATATTTTAACAGCCAAAATTTGACACAAGGGTTAAAAAAAAAAAAAAAAACATTTTAAAAACACACATCTTTACAGTTTGTGTCCTCTTAGTGCTGTAATCCAAGAATTGTTATACTATTGGCATAACATGATGTCAGTTACATGTAAACAAACTGCTTTAATGTAATTTAGTATATTTGAATAATTAATGTTTTGTAATTATTTTTTGTACACGGTTCTGCCACGTACAAGTGTATCAGTAACTTGCTCACCAGAATATATTAAAGTAAGAACCCACTTGGCAACACATCTGCCTGCAGGCAGCTTATTGTGTTCTCATTACTGTCTCCTGGTCACCTGAAGAGGGTAAACAATCTGGGTCAATTGTGCTTCCTGCCACACACCACTATCTGGTAATTGAGTGAAGCATTTCTGTAGGGGAGGCATTGATTAGTTTTTGGAAACATAAAGTATCTGATCTCTCTTTCATTTTTGAATGATGAAACTCTCACCCCTGTTAAAGGTCTGTATCTTGGTCAGCGTTGGATTTATGATGATTAAAATTGATTCTGAGAGTGACAAGGCTCATAAAATGGATCAAAAGTATCAAAAAGTTCACAGAACCTTATCACATTGTTCCCCCATAATAATCCACACCTTTGTTCTGTTTGCATGCTGAGGGTAATATTTTTTTTAACAACTCAGCCACAGACACTGCTTCTGTTCAATCTATACATGAGTTGTGACAACTGCTGTTCCCGCTGCCACTGTATTCCACAATTACACCCCTTCCTTTGGGCAACAGGGAAGCATTAATAATATTTTGCCTCTGAATTCACCACATTTACAAGCTGAATGAGAATAAGCTTTATTCAAATGTTGATTTTTAGCAAACTTTTTGTTAATAGAAATTATCTATAAAGAAGTTTCATTGGAAGTCAAGATATACACACTTTTACATCTGGGAGCTGCTCTCAACCACCTCAGTTTTGCTTGTGATACATTAGGTGACTTGCTCAAGGAAAGAAAGCTTTTTTGCTTGTATAACCAGTTTGAGCAGACAAATCAGCAACTCTCTATTCAAAAGCTACTGCTGTTTTACTTATTTTCCACAAAACTACTCTTTTAAATATCTTTCTGTTTAATGCCTCCTTATTTTCTTGTATTTATTGTCTTGAAAGTCCCAGTGTCTTTGAAGGCGCTCCTCCTTCCATTGCAAATGTCCAACCCCCACAAGGAGCGAAGTCAAGGGTTCAAAGCTGAGCAGTTCAACTGTATCAGCACAACTTACAGCTGGCACAAGAGATAAAATTTAGGATGCAGGGGAATTGGCACTCAGTCTGCAGTGACAGTGGTGCCTTGACGCCTGGCGGCCCAGAGTCTTCCTTTGTACTTACAGCAGAAACACTTCCTGCTAGGTAGCCATTGAGGGAAGTGTGTGTTGCATGAGAATATATTGCAGTGGTTTGTTGGGAAAGAATGTGACTAAAGCCATTGATTTGTCTTCGAACTAATCTGACTTTTCTGTAACTTTATTATACTTTCCAAGAAAAACAATGAACATTATAATTGGATTGTACTTCGGTCTTTTCAAAAGTGCCCAATTTTTCACATAAATATATGATTATAATTAGTAAAACTGCCTCTAGTTCAAATTTTGCATAACTAACTGAGAGCAACAGCCTCATTTAACTGAGACCACAGTGGCTGTGCAAGTGTTGAAAGGTTTGAGCCTTATTAATAATATCAGGTAATCTAAGTAGGCCCCCAGTGTTCATTTCTCCACAAAATATTAGTCAAAATAATGAGTGAGCACTTTAGAGAGTTTAGACATGGACAAATGACATTTGCAAACATTTTATACCTCTTTTCTTATTGACAGTTCATGGTAAATTGCCTGTCCACCTCCACTGAGGTTAAAATAAACATTAAAGATGATTTCCATCTTAACCACATTGGAGGTGTTTTATGAAACTTAAAACTTTTTTTTCTGCAAGAAGATTGATAGGTATCAAAATATCCTGTTTCCATATACATGTACCTGTCATCACAGTGATAGGCACTCATGTTTTATTGTCAGTGTTCCAGCTCTTGACAGTCTGTCAACTATACCTGAATGCTGTCTGTTATGACACATTGTTTGGCGTTATCTGCATCATGTATCTGCAGTCACTCATAATATTTAATTATTTCTCAAGCTCTCCTTGCATTGGGAGAGAGGAGAGTTGCATCTCCCCCTACTGTTTTTACTGTAAAAGCACCGCTGCAGAAAATAAAACCTAAAAAAGGTAAACTGTCCTACGTGTCTGGTGCTGTTTGCCCATGGGAACTTGATAGGTAAAATATGATGTGTAATTTAGAACAGTTCTAGGTTGAAAACAATGAAATCTTGTGAACTGGTTAGGAAAAAAAAGCAATTTTATTAAAAGATATTCAGTATGAATCATTATAAAAATGAATGAGCAATCATTATATACTAGATTCTCACCACATATGCTTTTGAATGTATAAGCACATTGTGATTTCCCTCTAGATCATAAACGTGCTGTAATTGTCTTACTGTGGGCTTATTTATATTCATGACCATGGAAAATTTTACGTTCTCAGCACATGACTAAAAAAGAACTGAAAGAAGATCCCCTGTGTGTGCTTCTGCAAGGTCACGTGTCATCATTGTGCGATTCCTCTTTTTAATTAAATAATGTAAACCTAGAGATGTAGCTCGAATGATAATGAAACAAACAAGAGATCCGAAAGCCGGATGGTGTATGTTTCTTTATTCTAGCTCTGCATATTTTAGCCCTTAATGGCTAAAATTTCTAGTCTAGCTAAATTTGTTTAAGTAACAATTAAAAGTAGGGATGTTTACATGTTAAGTCATTGTAGCCCTGGTGGACAGTGAACCTCTACTCCTTACATGAACCTGTTGGCTCATTCAACTTAATATTTTGTGATAGGCTACAGGAATACTACACTTATTGTCATAAAAGGAAAAATTTATATGATACTCAAAATAAAAATGCAGCAAAAAATCATAAACTTCATAAAATGTACAGCAATATTGTACTGCTAACTGCCATTGTTCGCTTTACTTGTTTTCAAAATTATTTCCTTTGTTACTGATATTTGACTGTATTTAAATCAAATTTCCTTGAAGGTCCATTGTACTGTATTTTGTTATATTGTATTGTATTGTATTGTATTGTATTGTATTGTATTGTATTCTGCAGGCTGCAACATGTGACATTCAGAGGGTG
>JAQNCA010000001.1:18062301-18075586 GCA_029783725.1 Acanthurus tractus | reverse complement strand
TGGACTGGCTGGGGTGTAAGGCCTGAACCATATGGCATCATGGGACTGAAGATGGGCATACCCTGCACAAGGACACACCATTAAAAACAATTAGTTAGAATCAAGCATAAAAAGAGAGAGAGAGAGATAACGCAATACTTAATTATTGTCACTGTTATTTTCACTTTGTTTCTATTTACATAAAACACAATCTAATGTGTCTCTAGTCTACTGGTCATTTTCGGGGGATCAAAATATTAGTTGTATACTGGTAGCTATGTTATTTGTAAATGAACAGAATTACACTGGGCCCTGAATTGTGAGCAGACTTCAACCATGTTTCAAATCATTGCAGTTATGGGCATGGCATTTTCCAGCATTTCATAAAATTGAATGGCAAAATCAGAAATAATTTTAAATAATCCTAACCCAATTCACTGGGTTATATAAGCGTCACATCGCTTCAATACTGGAGGTAGATGTTGTCAATAAATGCCACAGTGCTCAAGCTGCAGGGTGGAAGCTTGAGGGAGGTGATATTAAGCAGGTACCCAGAAGCCTGAATAAGATGTGCTGGTCAGCTACAGTGAGCCAGGAGTGTAACGTGGTAAATTTGACTATTTGAGTTAGAAATTTTGAGGAAAAACTGAACAGTTAATGCTGGTATCAAGGCAAATTCATTTAAAATGTCTTCATGATAAATAATGGAAATGTATGTTACCTGGGGAGAGGCCAGGCCCTGGAAGGCTGGTATACTGTTGTTTTGGTCCATCTTTTTAGCTCCTCAAGTTAGTTCACTGCCAGCCAGGAGCAGGAAGTAACACAGGCCAAGAAACTAAACAGCAGGTTCCTCAAAGTTGTGCCTCTGTAGTTTAAACTGCAGCAGAAAAATTTAAATAACCACACTGGACTTGACTCTGCAGAAATACCCTCTTCTTGTGTCCCCTCTCTCTCAGGCAAATCTGCTCCACCTGAAAAATGTAGACAGAGTCAAGGTTTGCTCAGACAAACATTTTATCACTTCACAATATTAATCACCTTGAATCGTCTAAACCGATTGAATGACTTGCAAATAACATAATGCAAATTCCATGCAGCTGCATCGGTGGCGCGAACACCTTCACCGCCTGCTAACAGCCCCATTTGGCTTTAACTTGTGTTAACGTCAACGTTCTTCTAGCTCGTTCATTTATGTTGGTCCCTATGCATTCTGTGTCCTTCATTAAACTCATTATGCAAACAGTGAAAACAGGAGATAAAACAGCTACATCCAAGTAGTCTTCCTTTAGGATGTCTTGGCAACATCCAAAATGAAACATATCAAAACATTGTCTAGCCCAAGTTAGCCGCAGAGCTAATGTTAGCAACTCTGTGCTAGCTAACATGAAGCCTTACCACAAGTCAAACGCATTGTAGCTAACGTTACAGTAGAAGCAGTGAGCTCGTATACAAAGAATAATTGCAGATAACTCTGACATTTGTTAGTGCAACACAATGAACTGCTCTTGAACTTACACCTGAAACCTCACAGTTGAAATCGACATGTGAAGAAAATTTATTCAGCTTCAGGTTCGTTTCATCCTCGGTCTTGTGCTCCGGCGGCGCTCACGAACGTTATTGGCTACTTCCGGAAGTAGAATCTTTATTTTCCGGTGTGACACAGCTCAGCAATAGACAGAACAAAGATGGCGTCGCTAAGTGACAAATCAGTTTGGGACGAAGTGGAAGATGGAATCGGTGAAGAAGTGTTAAAAATGTCCACAGAGGAGATAGTTCAGCGAACTCGTCTCCTCGACAGCGAGATAAAGATTATGAAGAGCGAAGTGCTGAGGGTGACCCACGAGCTGCAGGCTATGAAGGATAAAATCAAAGAGAACACGGAGAAGATAAAAGTGAACAAAACCCTGCCGTACCTTGTGTCCAATGTGATCGAGCTGCTGGATGTGGACCCCAACGACCAGGAGGAAGACGGGGCGAATGTGGATCTGGACTCTCAGAGAAAAGGAAAGTGTGCCGTAATTAAGACCTCCACTCGGCAGACCTACTTCCTGCCCGTGATCGGACTGGTGGATGCCGAGAAACTGAAGCCCGGAGACCTGGTGGGTGTCAACAAAGACTCCTACCTGATCCTGGAGACTCTACCCACTGAGTACGACTCGAGAGTCAAGGCCATGGAGGTGGATGAGCGCCCCACAGAGCAGTACAGCGACATAGGAGGGCTGGATAAACAGATCCAGGAGCTAGTGGAAGCTATCGTCCTACCCATGAACCACAAAGAGAAGTTTGAGAACCTGGGCATCCAGCCACCCAAAGGTGTCCTGATGTACGGACCTCCTGGCACTGGAAAGACCCTTCTGGCCAGGGCCTGCGCCGCACAGACCAAAGCCACCTTCCTGAAGCTTGCTGGTCCACAGCTGGTCCAGATGTTCATTGGAGATGGAGCAAAGCTGGTGAGAGATGCCTTTGCTCTGGCCAAAGAGAAAGCCCCATCTATCATCTTCATTGATGAGCTGGATGCCATCGGAACCAAAAGGTTTGACAGCGAAAAGGCAGGAGACAGAGAGGTGCAGAGGACCATGCTGGAGCTGCTCAATCAGCTGGATGGATTTCAGCCAAACATGCAGGTCAAGGTAAAGATGCTTTAAGTAAAAAAGCTGTTTTAACACCTTTTATTTTTACAAATATGCATTATGTATATTGTTTTCTGTTTGATGTTTATCACACATGACTAAAGTCAAAAGAAAAAAGATCAGTAATCTAACTCAACATTTTTTGTGTTGTGATAATAACAAAGTGGTGTAAAAATTGTATCAATATCAGAATCATGTTATTATAGTGCAGGATTTAAGACCATAGTATCACAGTGTAGTGGCAACAGTATAACTACATATTCTTATTTTTTTAGGTGATTGCTGCCACTAACAGAGTGGACATCTTGGACCCTGCACTGCTCCGTTCAGGCCGACTGGACAGAAAGATCGAGTTCCCCATGCCAAACGAAGAGGCCAGAGCTCGCATCATGCAGATTCACTCCCGCAAGATGAACGTCAGCCCTGATGTCAACTACGAGGAGCTGGCTCGCTGCACCGATGACTTCAACGGAGCCCAGTGCAAGGCTGTGTGTGTGGAGGCCGGTATGATTGCGCTGCGCCGTGGGGCCACAGAGCTGAACCATGAAGATTACATGGAGGGAATCCTGGAGGTCCAAGCCAAGAAGAAGGCTAACCTTCAGTACTATGCCTGAGAATACTGCCTTTGTCTATCTTTGTGTGTGAAAGAATCTTTCCTTGATATAACACTTCTCAAGTTAATACTTACAGTTGTTGATTCACTTGGGTTAATAAAAAGAAATACGGTGTTGTAACTAAGTGTTGTGTTTCATTCACAATTATTTAACAATATGTCCCTCCAGAGCACAGGCAGTGTGAGGTTACTTCTGGAAAAATGGATACAAAACAACAAAACAGTCTACAAGTGTATGTTGTTTGTCACAGATACATTATCACAAATGCTTATCTTCACATATCCCGGGAAGCCAGTCCTGTGAGCCCTCTTGCAAAGTACTAGAGCCAAACTAGAAATTTTAAATGAAGAACAGCTATTATAAATATAAAGTAGTCACAACTGGTTTTTCCTCAATAATAAATCAAAATGTCTGCAGTGAGTGCTTATCATGTATAGGAGTAATTTTAGGACTCTCAAGAATCTCATACATTTGCTAAAAAATTTTAAAAATATAAAGAAATTAATCTCTTTAAGTGTTAATCTCATGTAGAAATACAGAAGTTTGTGGTGAAATCATGCATGGTGTGAGTATCCAGAGCCTGGGAATCCTCAATGACATCCAGCTTGCTTGATAAACTTTAAAGTTTTGCAAAAATTAAGTAATTACAATGCTCTTATTTCTCTTTTCATATGCAATGATTTAATTAACTTTTTAGTATTTTCATATTAAGTCTGATGGCTGTTTAATACCAAAAATATATGAATACACTTTCAGCATGCAATAATGTAACATGAATCAACCTTCTCAGCAAAAAATGAAAACTGAGGTGACTAATTTCAGTTTGATATAATTAGGAAGCTACTGAAGAGTAAATGCCGCATAGGTCCATAAACTTGTCAAAATTTATGAATTAACAGGTAAAATGTATTTCAATTACCTTCATGTGGGATTTTTTTCTATCACAAAAGCCTTTTTTGTCATCAGATTTTATTTCTCACTGTAAAACCTTGATCGTGTGAACCAGGGGTCTTGATAAAGGTAGTAATACTGTAGTAATACCTTTACCACCTGAATATACCTCCCCTCTCAAAAGAATCATACGTTAGAGCAATCATACTTTATGGTCATTTTGAGAAACAACCCATCAACTGCATGACTGTGAGCCGCATAGTCTATCAGAGATGGAACGTCCATGTGAGAAGGACAAGAAATGAACAAGAACACTTTTTTCAAGTCTTTACATTTATTAAGAATGTAAAAAGAACAGCAGAGAATATATCTTCCAAAAATATACCGAAAATCAGAGGAGGGATGATCCTAGACCACAAACTAAAGGATAGATCAATAGCAGAAATTAAAGTGTTGATGTTACCGAATGTAAACTGTGTGCCAACCAACACAGTAATAGTGGAAAGAAAAAACCAAAAGGGAAAGCAGAGTAAGGGGAACATTTCCCTCCTCAGTCTTTCCTCAGTGGTATGGTCTGCTCATTGATGCCCTCCTTAGTGATGACACAGATTCGAAGGGCATCTCCGGTGTAGACATCTCTCTCAGCAGCTGAGATGAACACATCTTTTACCAACTGAACCGCCTTTTCCTGAGTCAGAGGTACATGCTGCACACCCTCCATGTTCTTGAAACCAATCTGTGGAATGAAAAGCAGAAATTAGTGGATTTTGTTCACCACATTGTCCTTCATGAAGACAAAAACATGGTGAGTTTATGGCAAGAACGCATAGGTAAGCAGTGTGTTATTTACCTGGTTGTCTAGCAGGGGTTGTAGCATGGCACTGGCTGATCCTCCAGCCTTGTAGGTGTCTCTCTGGTAGGAGCCAACTGGGTCAAAGCTGTACACAGCTCCCTTGCCTAAATTTCAAAGATGCAATATTACAAATGGAAACAGTTATAATAAGAACATGGAAAAAGATTTACACAGTGTAGACACACAAAAATAATACAGTAAAGCAGAATGTAAGCACTAGCCCAAAACAATATTTTTCCCCCCTAAAATCATGGTATACAAGACGCAAAGCTCGAGCCTGAATATGCATTTTGTACTTACAAAATCCAGTGCATATACATACAAGAGAGTTACATTTAATATTCTTAATATATGCAGTGAATGTACTCACCTTCTTCATCCAGTCCTCCGATGATGTTGTAGACGTAGTAAGGGAAGAACCTCCTGCCATACAAGATGGTGGACAACATTGCTGCAATGGCTCCGCTTGTCATTGTCTTATTATTCGAATGTTTGTACATCTACAAGAGGGAAAGAACCAGTAGTTCAGCTGTTAGTAACCTGTGGCACCCTCTGTGGCTCTTTTTGGGGTGTAAAGAATAATTCAACAGGATGGTGTCCTCATTGTTAATAAACTGAGACGAAACCATTAGAGGTGCTTGTGAAATTAAGGTGAGGCTTCAACAACAAATATATATATTTTTATTAAGACCCTTCTTAAAGTTTCTTAAAAGAGATTTGTAAAAAATGTAACAAAATAATGTAACTGTCAGCATTAAAAACAACAAGATTTTCAGCCTACTGTCAGCTTTGTCTTAGATACCACGATCAACAGACTCTGCTAGTGCGCAGTCAACTGAATTTGATCATTTTTGGCATGAGACGAAAGAGAGATTGACACCTAGAAACTTTCTGCGCCAGCCCACCTTTAGTCTAGCATCAATGATTTTAGTCAGTGTCAGGCAGTCACCATGGAAACCGCTGCAGCCAATGACGGTTGTGTCTGTCCTGTAGAGGAGAGAAGCACGAAAATCAGTCAGTAAAAGCATCATATTTTACACTTGGCCTATATTATGTTATAATTAGTAATGATTTAGCAACAGGTGATGCGTTGCTGAGAGGCACTGCAGCTAGTCACTGAGAAATGAGCAGGAACCTTTTACACCTCGCAACTTTAAGAGTTTCAGAGCATGTCCTCGGTGACTCCAAATTAAACCTATAATGGCTTTACTATAAGTTGGAATGTACTGTGAGAGAAAGTAGGTAAATGGGGACAGGGATGTATCATGAAGAGATGGCATGGGTTAATCCTGACGATCTGTTGCCCTCCATGTCTTCGCCGACTATGCACACTTACAGCTTGTAGCATTTTGGTGAGTCCCGGCTGTGGATTGAGTAGCCTTCGCTCAACCTGGTGTCTGAGGCCACAATGGCAAAGTCTTCCCCAGCAACAGCTAGAACGGTTCTGCGAAAGAAAAGACATAACACGGGCTAGTTTATTTACTAAGAGTACGTTTGTCTCTGACAATTGATGACACGGAAGCTAAGCTACTGTTTCGAAACTGAAACTGTGGCAATAACTAATCATTCCCTGTGGTCTACATCGTTAACTTATTTGTACATTGAGATAAAGCGATGTTACTTTACATCCCGGACAATAAAACTATCTTCATATTCTTTTCATTCGTTAACTTCATATTTTTTTGTTTTAGCTAGCACATCATTTTCTTGGCTCGTTAGCTAGCAGGCTAACTAGTCAGCAGTTTATAAATCATACTCACCCTCCGTTGAAAGCGTATGGTGAGAACTTGTGCTCCACTGGGCCGGTGTAATGATATTCTTTCATCTTACCAGGGTCTCCAAAATTACTAGCTGAAAGCATGGTTGTTTCAGAAAGCCAAAGATGTTAAAATTTCAGTCCTGTAAACTCGCTGTATCACTGCAATATGGCAGGCTCTTCTTCGTCTGTTATCCTTAAGCGTTCAATTGCTCTTTCAGCGAGAGTGCACCCAGAGGTTGCTTGATGTATAACAAGGGTTCACCGCAGGACTGATATGAAGCTTGACACCAAAAATTACACTGATTGATTCCTCATATTTGATAAAAACTGGATCGTTATTTCTGATTATCTCTCAAAAAAGAAAATTTTACATTTACTAAAGGCAGATACCAAATACTTACTTACAGTTTTCTGGACTGCATGTTCTTAGACCAAACGAATCTAGAAGAAAAGTGATGGATGGTGCTTTATTTGTAATTTGAAAGCAGTAAGCTGCGAAACAACTGAGTCCATCAAAAGTTGGTAATATTAAAATTGTTGACATAAATACTCCAAATACTTATTTTCCTCCAAACTGTCCATGTTTAAGAACCATTAAAGACTCAAACACAGCAACTGATGTTGCAATGGTGGCTGTGTAAATTAAAAACTTGCTGGCTATTTCGTAAGATGTAAGAATCATAATTACTTTAAACTGTATATCCGTGATGCATTACCAGTCTGTCCTTGGATTTTCAATATACCAGAGGTTATTTGCATTTTGGTAGCAAAACTGGGATTCAATTTAACATAGTACAAAATACATACAGGATGAATCTGAGTCTTTTGAAAGTAGTCTTTATTGAAAAGAAAACACTTCTTAATTCAGTGACAGTGACGTTTACTGGCAAAACATATTCCATAAAAAACCCTCTTACTGAAGTACGTACAAAATATAAAAAACAAACCTTTCACACTAAGAGCAAGAATTTTAGTTTAAATAAACTTAGTTGATGGATGTTTTATTTCACATTGAGTGGTATCATACTTATTAGTGGATGGTTGACAACAAAATCATTATTGTTAAGTCAGACACTTTATTTCAGTAATCAAGACTTACACATAAATACCTGAAAACAGCTGCAGCCAATAAGGTCAGCATCTCTAACATTTCATTATACAGGACCACAAGCACTGTGTCATCAATTAAGACTGAGATTAAACATAGGTGCTCTTTACTGGCCTGCCTCATTAAATAAATGTTAATTAAACTGTAGGATACAAAAATACAAAAACATAAACAATTTAAAATGAACTAAATCAGTGAGCTTGATTGTTCCAGTAGTACAGGATCAAAAGCACCATTTGCTCAACTGAAACAATTTCCCGGTAAACAGCCAAACACTACAGAAATGTAACATAAACTATAAGGTTCTTGTTTTGTTGGTGCAAAAGCACTGAAACTATAAGTGGTTAGCAGATCACAGGATTTAGTGCAGTACATTTGGGTGGCTTGATCTGCAGCTTAGCTTTTAATATTATGCATGTATGATATCTGTGGTTACAGTACCTACTGCTACAGCGCAATGACACTATGCTAAAGTTAATGCCTGATCAGGATTCTTTTGAGTATACACGTTTGGGTGGCAATCTAATGCTGTGTCTCTACTGATTGTAATTCAACTTGTAGGCCTGCGTACAGATGTCATCAAAGCCCTCATGGAAAGGGTTAATATATGTCTGTTTTAGCGTTAGCCTGTGTATTTAAAAAACATGTCAGGTCATAACTACATTTTTTTTTATTTTTGGATCACAAGATCTGATTTGAGACAATCTTACAGGTCCTGAAAATGATTAAACAAATGTCATTTGTGCATTTTTGTAGAATTTGGTGAAATTCCTGTGGTTCA
This sequence comes from Acanthurus tractus, assembly GCA_029783725.1. Lineage (NCBI taxonomy): Eukaryota > Metazoa > Chordata > Actinopteri > Acanthuriformes > Acanthuridae > Acanthurus > Acanthurus tractus. The sequence continues at coordinate 18,066,971 of JAQNCA010000001.1, read as the reverse complement.
TGACACTGCTGATCACTTTTTAGCTGACTTGGACTTTTTAGGTGTTTTGGCTCCTCCCTTCTTCTTGGGTGTGTTGAAATCTTTGTCGCAAACTTCACACACCCAAAGGCCTGAAAAAAGAGAGACAGAATAAGTTATTAACTATAAAAATTAAAGCACAACTACAAAACCACACTTTTAAATGCAGGCAACTTAGTAACTAACCAAAATGGAAGCTAGCCAGCTTTCGTCTTTCTCATGGTTTCTTTTCTAGTCTTTGGTAAGTGGTTTTGTTTTTTTCTCCCCCTCATACATTGTGCTGCTGCTCATTACATGTGTCCCATCCACTCACCAGTGGGTATGGAGTCCATGCCCACACAGAATGTGTGGTATCCTCTGTCACACTTGTCACAGAACATCATCTCGTCCTCATGGTGGGGCTGCTGGCACACAGTGCAGGTTTTACACTCCATACACTGCCAGCGATACGTCTGGATCTCACTCACCAGCTCCTCGCTCATGTCCAAGCAAGATGGGTGGCCTAAAGTTTATGGACACAAAGACACGTGTGCAGAAGCAAACATATATATGCAGAGCCAGAGACATGCAGCCACACACAACAGAGAAATAAGTGCATACAAAATGCACATATAAATTATAGGCAGACAAAACAAAAGACAAAGAAAGAAATGATGACAAGAGAAGAGGCACATCCATCAATGTTGTTATTTCTGTGGCTTTAGCCCATAAAGCTCTCATTCACACATTGCCATTCAAAAAAACATCTAGAATCTACACACACTTATCCTTAAGTCAGTTTCAATGTACTGATGGAAATTCTTAAAAAAAAGATACAGTTGACCAGCAGCTATAGATACCAATAATTAGCATTTCAATTTTCAGTTAATACAGGATGACAGTCAGTTGGATAACTGTTTAAAGATTGCATTTTTTTATTCTGAGGGGGAAAAGACTAAGTATAGTATAGTATAGTAAATAGTAAATAGTAAATAGTAAATAGTAAATACAGTTGGCATTAAAAGTGAACAAAAATTAAATCTAAAAAGAGGGAACTCTCTTTTTTAATCAACAGTGTGAACTTACCGCTGTTATCACATTGGGAGCAGTGAATGAGAGCTTCTGGCTTTCCTTTCTTGTTGGCCTCTTTACCCTTCTGGCAAATGCCACATATAGCATTGGGAATGACCTTAGGCTGCAAGGGCAGAATAATGCTATAAAAACCACGGGTATCCTGCAGTCATGGACAATATAATTGTTCAACATTTTTTTTTAAGTCTGGAGAAAAAAACAAAAAAGAGCACTTGATCTTTTCTGGGAAAGGCTTTTTTTGGGGGGGAACAACACATGAAAACACGTGAACTGTTTTTTCCTTTAAAGTACAAATTGCATCACACAACATCAAAGCTGCCATCAAACTATGTTTGATAGTTGTAAATGTTAAATCTAGCTATTTTTTAAGATTTTTTTCTACAAAACAGAAATTTTGTGGCAAAGAGCAACCCCACGTTACTGGGCCTCAGAGCACCTAACAGAATTCTTTGTGATAAACTGCAACAGTGCACAAAGTACCAGGAGATAAATATGTATTGCAGAGTACAAATACAAGAAAGGTTCATAGTGTCAAAAAGTACCTCTAGCATGCATGTGGCATCTTTGATCTATAGCAGATTTTTTTACTCTGTGGTCACGTTGCACACTTGATTGCAGGTTGACTTTAAGAAACTTACAGTGTTATTTTTTATAAGAAAAAGCTCTACAATCTCCCATTATTGATCATGTGAGAATGTTCAGTGTTATTTGACATGGATTTGGACATCTAAAGAGTTGGTTCCTGTGCAATTTACCTTTCAGATTAACATGGATTAGAAAGACAAGAACCAGATCAGAGAGAGAAGGAGACTTGGAGACATTTAAATCAGGATGCCACGGTTGAATGAGCAATCGTTAAGATTTTCTATGAAGCCATAATTTTAGAAACGTAGAGATGGAGTACAATTTTAAATTTGAACTGAAAAGGCCTTTAAATATGCACACAACTTAACTAAAATGAACAATGTGACCCAATTAAAAAAAAAAAAAGATTTTTGGGAAAAAAAAAATATTAATCTTATTAGTATAAAACGAGGTGAGTATTAATTTGCAGCAGTTCTTGGGACACAGTAGAAAACCTAACGTTAACACAGTATGTGCAAGTAAGTGCTGTGTTTGTTACACATGGCTGAGCATTTTTTGTTTAGTCTCCCACATGTCCAGGTAAGTTTCATAGTGACATCCTCTATTAAATTGTCCCCCTGACAGGAAGTGAGCTAGTTAGACTAAGCAGCCATAGGAACAAAACTATGGGTCAGTAAAGGCCATGGAATATGATGGAAATCTAAGACTTAAAGCAAAGCAAAGAACTAAACCAAAGAAAAAACAGCAGCAGAGGAGGGAAACAAGGAAAAAGAATGTGTACATTTTTAAACATACTCCATGTGCATATGCAAATATATGCTCAACCTATATTTCTACATTTCATACCTTTGCCTGCTGCATTACTGAAATCACTGGTTGAAGGGTTACTCCTATTATTATTATTGTGAACTGACCCTTTACGACTGTAAAAATACATTTGCGGTCACATGACATGATAAAAATTCAAGTAGTGTTCAACCAATATGCAAATCTGCTTGATAGCAGTACAGTCAAACCACCTCTCTGATAAAAACATTAACAACAGAAAAATCTTGAATAAGCAATTCATGAGGTTATTAAATCCAGCTAGTTTCAATGAGTTATTTTTATTCTAAAGTAACTAAATTTGGTCAACACAAGAATTGCTGTGTTTTTAAGTACATAAAAGAAAAAAACTCTCTCAGAGTGCTTACTTTCAGGCATATTTGTTTTTATATAATTCTGTATTATTTCATATAGATCTAAACATTATGCATAATTTGAGAGAAAAACATACAAAGACACAGTAAGCGAGAATTTTATCCTGGCTGACCACGCTCTAATCTACAGCCAGTAGATTCCACACACAGTGGGTGAGTTTTGAACATTTCAGTTTCACTTTTGTGGCATGGCACTGGTTGTTAGTGAAATACTACACAACTGGTCATGAGATCATCATTAACCTCTGCACACACTGTAAATGGCAGCCAAATCAGAGCAAAGTAACTTTAATCAGCTAGCTTGCTAGCACCTTTCCTGACTGGAAGTTTTGCTGTCACTTTAGTGACTACTGCGGATGAAAGCAAATGGTTAGAAATCAGTGACCGTTTGATCTAATGCAATATTCTGAAAGCGGTAAAAACAAATGACAAATCTACCACTGAAGATGGAACTGGCACATTTTAACCATATGGAGCATTTTACTTTGGTTGGAATAATACAGGTACAAAATTATGGGTTGAATGCCTGAAAGCTATTAAATTCCCCAGCTTGTACAGTTAAGGGGTTTTCAAATTACTGACTAATTCCTACTGAATTCTGACTACGAACATGCCATGCCATCTCTCTATGCTAAAAAAATCATACACAAAGTGTTCTGATGAATAAAGGACAGGTCAAAGTTGAGTTAAATCAAACTTAAACACACAGACATGGGTAACTGTTTTTAACAGACGCTAGTACAGGACCATGCCCACACCGCAAAGCTGAGCTGAAGTAACCTGGACTTACTAAGGTCCATCATACTCTCCTTGATGATGATATACAAGAAAATTTTTAAGCTTAGGTGTTTAAAATGCAAGGCTGACATTTGGAAAAATAAAAAAACAAAAATTAGTGTGGCGAACACAGTGGGCTGTAGAGAACTATAATAATACCTGTTTTACAATCTACAGTCCCTTAAACAGTTAAAAAAATGAAATTTGTTTAACATTACTATCAAAGACATGCCATGACCAGGTGTTACAGAAAGTTAAGCTGATGACACACAGCATACTGACTACTTCTAGCTCAGCAACAGTGTGAACAAGGTCAACAAGTCCTCATTTCTCCAAGATGACATTATAGGGACAGGTAAACCCCATGTCAAACAGCAGTCTGATACTTACTTTTATTTTAACAGTACATCACATGGTGTATAAACAAAGGATAATATTATACCAATAAACACTTAAAACATTAAGGTTAAGTGCATTCTACACTTCAGATATAAATGTTAAAATTCTCTAGTGTTAACATCAAGCACTTTTTAAAAGCAACCACAAAATGTATGTGGTTTATATCTTCTACATCAGTATCACAAAAAGACTTCTCTTTTCAAAAATGAAAAAGGAAAACTAGCAGCCAAAACATCCACTTACTTGTCTTGAAGTATCTTTTTTTATGACAAGTGAGGACAGACAAGAGGTATACTGAAGACATTCCAAAGGAAAAAAACCTTTAAAGTTCAAACTTGTCTTCGCTGAAAACCCAGAAAAGTGAAAGTGCAGTCAATTGTTCTTTTAAAATGTTCTTATTGCTCACAGTCTGGTACGAAGAGAGGGGAGGGGAGCCATCATAAAAACAAAAAACTGAAGATAGGATCACCAGTGTGTTATTATGTCTGTGCTTGTGAGTGCATGTGTGTGCATGCATTCATGTGTATATATGTGTGTGTGTGTGTGTGTGTGTGTGTGTGTGTGTGTGTGTGTGTGTGTGTGTGTGTGTGTGTGTGAAACAGGCAGTCCCAGCCAAAAAGC
>JAQNCA010000001.1:18038995-18053696 GCA_029783725.1 Acanthurus tractus | reverse complement strand
GTCACACCCTGTCCTCTCCTCCACTCCCCCCCCCCCCACCACCACCACCACCACAGAACTCTGTACGTTGCACGTTAACCAGAGACTGCCCACCCTCCAACATTCTGCTCCGCTATTGGACCAAGCCCTCCCCAGCCCTCCAATCCGGATGTGAATTGCTGAGATGTATGTACTTCCTCTGTCTTTCCTCTTTCTATTTGCCTGCCTTCACACCTGCTTAGTTTAGGACATTTGTTTCCCATTTACCTTCCATCCAGACCACTTAAAGGACCAGCTGGGAAATTTGCTTCCTTGCGTGTTGTGTTTGAATGGAAGAAAAGAAATAAAACTAGTCAAACTCTTCCCTTACCACAGTGCTCCTCTCTCACCATCCACCTTCTCCGACTCCCTTTTTTAAACACACCACGAACAGACTACTAACAGCAGTACATTTTGCACTCCCTCTAAGCCTATTTCACTCCCTCCTCACACACTTTCTCTCCACGTTAAGTGCCCCCAGGCAGTGCAGCTGCCAAATTCCACTTACAGCTTACCTACTCTTCCCTCCTCCATCCCAGCCTATCTTGCTTTGTTTACATCCCATCATTCCCTCTTTTACCTTCCTTTTCATCTGCAAGCCTATCAACCTGCCCATCTTCTCACCCAGCTCTCTGCTTTTCTAAATCTCTCCCCCTGCCCCCCCCCTGCATCTTACACTGTACAGTGTTTCTGTATATAGAGAGTGACGCATGCTTTCTCAAACAGAATATCAGAGTATTTCATTATGAAGAGATATTATATGTATATTAAAGTAGAAATCATATCCTGCGTCTCTATTATTATCATGTTAAGCTACAATACACTGGCAACTTGCGAGCAGTATAGATGGGCGGTACTGTTTGCAGCACTTGTGTTTCTTTGTAAATGAGACAAGCTGATGTGGATTACACTATGGACTAACACATTTATGTGGAAAAAATCCTGTTTTTCATCGTTCAAGCTCATAGATAAAACAGACAGAGGCAGCCTGAACATACATTTGGCTTTCTCTTCATTTCAGTCATTTGAAGTGTGAAAGTTACATCTTTCAATGCATAGTGGCACAGTCAGCATTCACCATTCAGCTGAATGATTTATCTGACTGTAGCGTACTTCTTTATCCAAAGGATCCCAGTTCTGACTAATGTCTCATTTGTAAATGTTGCCTGTTTACAAGGGTACCTCACTGACTGCTGTCGGCTGTGGGGTTAAACTAACTGAATGCATTTCGAGTTTTAGCGATGGTATGAAACTATCTGATGTGTGTTTGGTTTTTATTTGTTCCCAAAGATGTTTTATGTCTACTGTTTTAAACTTTGAAACAATTCAGCCACATAAAGCACTCATCAAAAAAATTCCATTTCGGAATTTTTCGAAGGTTCAGATTTCGAAATGTGTTTTGCATCATTGTATTTAAGTATTTCAACATGCCGATTTTTGTTTTTTAATGGGTTTTACATCATTGCCCCTTAAATGATTATTGAAGGTTTAAACCAAGCACACTGGAAACTGTAGAAATATTTCACATTAGATCTGATCTGAACATCAATTTGCTGTCTTGTGTCTCTGTCATCACATCCTCTGTTTATACTCATGTATGTCAGTTTTTCTCTCGTCATTATGAATATCATGGATTTTTAATTTATTGTGTATGATAAAAGCATATGTTTTTAAAATAAAAAAACTACTACAAATATAGAATTGTCTTTGAAACATTGTTTTTATTTTTTTAGTCTGTGTTTTTGAAGTTGCCTCATTGCACTTTTGATATTTGATTATTTGAGGTGAATCAACTAACAAGTGACAAAGATGGGTGGAAAAGTGATTTATTCAAAGCTTTGCATCACAACATGTCACTTTAACAGTCTTTTCCTCTAAACAATACAAAATATGTGTACACAGTATTTTATAAGCCTTAAATTTAAGCATCAAAATGTTTAGTATCATGGAATTGTACAGTGCTTTGTTACTCTTGTCTGTTATCACAAAATACAATCATTTAAATTTTAATGGCAGAAGTTCAAATAATCTGACTCTCTTTCCTTTTCTTATTAAAACCAACATTACACAGCAGAGTTTGTCAGCAGTTAACCTTCAGTACATCTGATGCCATGTTGGTCATAATTTCTATTTTTTCTACACTGACCCTGATTAAATTTCTAAACTGGTCTAAAGTAGTATTTAAACTTGGTGGATCTTTGCGATACTTCACCAAGTGAAGCTGGGACATATGTAAAAAGTACAGAAAAAAATGCATCTGAAGTATTACAAAAGGGTCTTAACTATAAAGTTTGGTCTTATTTGGTAACGAAAGAAGAACTGGAAATGCTATTTCACTCCTGCTTTCCAAGACTGTCAATGTTCATCACATCTAACTTTAAATAAATATGTTAAGCATTATAATATTGCACAGAATTTCACATTTGTTCCTGATTGTATTGGAGTATAACTGAACACTGGAAAACTAAATCAGTACAAAAGCAAGTCATGTAATACTGAACTCAGAGTTGTAACACCAAAACATAAAGAATCAGAAAATATTAAAAGTCCAACTGTAAAGCACAGTCATACTATCATCACACTGTATATTTTGCAAAATATCAATCAACAATAGTTACAGATATCAAGGGGAAAACATCTGTGGTCTTCATGGCACATGAAACATTGATTCAATCATTATGCTGACACAAGAAAAGTCTGATGTTTCAGTGTTTTGATAATGAAACTGTCATGAAAAAGAGCAGATCCATAAAATAGAGAACTTAAAGTCAGTTTTTGTCCTCTTGTGTAAATACAAACAACATCATCTGATGTTCATTTTATGTGTACGAACATACAAACACATACATACAAAGAATCAGCAGATGAATAAATGGTATGAAAAAGTAAACAGTTAGTTAGCAAGGTTTTCTCTGCAAGTTCTACTTCAGAAAGGTGACTAATTATCAAAGTGCTGTTTGATTTGGTCAGAAAAGCATGTGCTGCTTTCGTGAGCAGCAAACGCTAACCCAGGAACATGTACTCACTCATATTGATTGATGGTAAAAGAAGCATCAGCTCAATGCCCATCAGCGTTATGGTTCCTCTTTTGGTTCTAAAATATTTCCAATAACAACAATGATATAGAAGTTCGGTCTCAAAAATTACCTTTGATTGTTATTCTTTTAAAAAACAGTAATCAGCAGTATGTCATTTTTAACACCATAATAATATTATTATTATGGCAATCATTATGTCACCATGACCAGTGAGTGTGTAACAAAAACACACTGTTCACAGTCATTCATTGGCTTGAAAACACCACTTATTTTCACTCTGCCATAGCACCAGGCTGACTGATCGCTGTGCACAGACGTTAACGCAACTCAACAACAAACACAAATGTTGTTATGAAACTAGTCTGAGTCAATAACACATTAAAATGTTGATGAACTTGAAAGAAAAAGCAACCGCCAAATCACACAGCTGTGACTTCACACACAATCTGACATAATCTGACTGAGTGATTCACTTCTCATTCTAACCCAAGTCATTTGGGATTTACCCACAAACCATTAAATCTACAAGAGACAGCTCACAGTACTAAGTGATCCGACAAGCTTTAAAACTCTTAAAACGACAGATTTTCCCAAAGCCAGTTAGTCCTTAAAGAAAATACCTACACACATCAAGAGCTGCATAAATCCAAGAAAAGCTTGATTATCTTACAATTGATTAGGCTATCCTGTTGTGCTTGGCATGGTCTTATGGAATATAAACAGCTTGATTGTGTGCATTTGGTTTAGTCAGTATTTGTATAATAAGTGTATGGACATTCTTCATGTTTGTGGAGTCACATTTTATCTCAGAGGTTTTTTTTAATAAGGCAGCTGCACACATGCTGCAATGTGTGAGTCCACTGGTTTTATCCCTGCATAAAGCCTGTGTTTAAAGGGATTGCATCAAAGTATGGCTGTATTTAGACTCCTCATCATAATCAAAGTATCTGTATATGGCAGACATACTCATTAAATCTACATTTACTTTCAAATGAGTTCTTTCAAGAGTCTCTTCTACCCTGTAAAAGGTTTGTATTGTAGATAATACTAATGATATGAAATAGCATAAGCCACACTGTGAATTGCAAAGTTCAAGGTTTTGTCAGTTTAGAACCTGAATGTCAGGCTATTACACATTTAGAGCTCAATGCTCTGTTTTACATTTACTTTGTTTAAACTTCAGGAGTTATGGCCAATCGATGGCTTTGATTTTGTCTGGAATCACCCTAATGTAAGTTTAACAGCTCTGTGTGTGTGTGTGTGTGTGTGTGTGTGTGTGTGTGTGTGTGTGTGTGTCCTATCGAGAGCGAGAAGAGAAGCAGCGCATGTATTCAGTGAGCCAGGGGTTGAATTCAGGTTGAACCACCTTTCTGGTCTTGTCCATGTCAGCTGACTTGGCTCTCCGGCGCTCGGTCCTCTGAGTCTGGATCTGACGCTCCACCTCCCTCCTGGTCTTGGCTCTTAGAGCTGACTCATGGATCTATCAGGAAAATAAACACAACTGTCAGTCTCTCTGAGCACTCACGCTCAGTGGCAACACAGCTGGTCACATACAGATGTGATAGAATGACTCAAAGACAGACGACCTCTTTGGTGGAAGCTGCAGGGCCAACATTGTGTGTCTTCCTGCCTGCCATGTCTGCATCCTTCTCTCCTGAACCATACAGAGCGAAAGGATGTCTGCTGTCCTTACTGTCCTCCCTGGGCTGCCGTGCTGCTGCAGCGGGCCTGACTCGCTGGGATCGCCATGACTGTTTTAAGGATCTGGAGGGTCTACTCTTCTGTGGTCCAACCATGTCTCTCTCTACAAAATGAAAAGACAAAGCGGTGCTATAAAACCAGAGCAGAGAGCGTTGAAATAGGGGATAAAAAGTCTGTTTTTGCTGTCAAAGACGGAATTTTGACTTTTAACACTGGTAGATGAGAATCCACATGAAGTTTCTTGAGGAAATATTATTAGCAAGAATCTGAGCAATCCAGGGATGAGGTCACTGTCAACATTTCTGAATCATTAGTGAAAACAGTTTTTGTAAGCATGACCAACAAAGCAGATTCCTGTTCAAAACAGCACCTATATATTAAAAGGAATTCAAAATGTTTGTCTCTTTGGCTAACTAAAATTATTTGACTTTCTATCACACAAAAAACAGAAAAAATATCTGACTTATGATTTTTGAAAGTTTAAAGACATTTTTTCAGAAAGTCTCCGTTTTTATTTACCAAACATAGCCAGACTTTCTAAATATTAAATGTTATACAAAAACAAGAAGTCAAAGAAGAATTTCAGCTAAAGGATAAAGAGTAAAATTGGAATCAGAAATCAGTAATATCTAGTTAAAGAATGATTTTCAGCAATAAGGACCTCACAAACCAAAATTTGATGAAATATGATGCCATTAGCAGTCCAAATCGCTGTGAAAGCCAGAAACCTTTTAGGGAGTGAAGGTTTTTGTAGCTTTAAACTAACTCTCTCTCTCCAGAGGGGGCCAGCCTCTAGCATCACTTGACCACTCATCACAGATTCACTATTTTTCTTATTTTTTAAATTTTATTTTAACCTCAATCCTGACTCCATCTGTGGGCATATGCAAATTTGCAGATGACAAGTACCTCTGTCTTCCTTTTGAGGGACTGTAAACTGTTTGCTGGCTCTGCTGCTGGCTCTCTGCTCCTCCCTCTCCTCCTCCCTGGCAGCTTCAAGCTGAGGTCCTGAGAGGAGAGAATGACATCATTTGATTCAATAAGCAGCATGCTTACATCCCAATGTATTGTACAGTCTTTTAATCATATTTATGGCTCTTTTTTTTTTTTTTATTACCACGGACTGCGGACTGTGTAGCAGACACATGGTCTTCCTGTTCCTCCTCTTGCTCTTGAAGGTGAAGCTTGGGTACAGCTCCTGTGGTCCTGTCCATCCTCGCCCTCTCACACTCCTCCATCTCAGCCTCCGCCCTGACTCTGTCGGTCTCCGCCTGTACCTGGTTCTTCCCGGGAGGAGCGGGACTTCTTCCTCCGGAGTCTGAATCCGTGTCGGAGCCGCTCCAGAACCAGGGGTTGTGTGTGTGCTCGAGCAGCCTGCGGGTCAGCCTGTACTTCAGCATCTCCTCATAGCACTTAGTATAGGTCTCCCATTTGGGGTCTTTGAATTTCTTCATGTACTCCGAGCGGATCCTCTTGTTCACCATGTTGTCGCTTTAAATCCTGTTTGAAGCGAAATCCAACATCAGGTCACAAACTCAATCGTAGGCGAGCGTTAGTACACTGCCATAACAGGACTTATAAATGTGTAATTTTCCTACACTGCAAAAAAACACTGCGTTAGAAGTCTAAACTAAGCTCTAAAAGACAAAGGGTACGGCGTTTCCTCATACACAGTTTGGCAACACCGCCAGACATTTAAACCATATTGTGCAGACGGTTAAAACCAATCGCAAAGCAGCTGGAGTTTTTAAAAAAAACCCGCCCACTTCCTCCTACGCTCGAAGTTAGCTCATCCCGATCCCGATGCGCGAAGATAAATGTCTAGTTTTGAAGAAAATGCAAACTTCGGCATCGACTATGTCAATTAAATCGGTGTTTTACGATTTAAAATAAGCTTCCGGTGAAATTTTGATTTACGTTACAGCGCCAGCGGCAGAAATTTCTTGAACGTGATGACGCAACGGTCATGTCCTCCTCTGATTGGCTCTGGCGATGTAAACGTCTGTTGAGGACTCCACATTAAAGGTCAGCTGCAATCAGTGTTTGAAAACACTTCAGGCTTTAAAACCTGTTGTGCCTTAACAACCTTCTTTTGTCATTGCTAAAATTTGGCGTTTTTGTATCCTAACGCTTTGCAAAACTCTTAAATTAAAGCGTCATGGCTGACTACATCAGATTATGCTATTACGCTATAACTGTAAATAGTACTGGTAAATAAACTGTTATTTGCTACATAATAGTCCTATATCATACTGGAAGTGTGTCCGTGTTTCCCATGGCCTAAATATCTGTTAATCACATTATAATATGGAGTACCACTAATCACCTGTCAGCGCTCGCAGATATAGCCTGATACGTAAAACCTCACCGTCAATCCATCTTCTTTCATCTACAACAGTGCAACGCCTGACAGCAGAAATTTAGAGCTGCAAGAGTCTAATTTTGTGTACAGTTAATATACTTACACTGAGGTCGGATTTCACGGAAGCGCAGCGGAACAGATGGCGTTCACGGTGCTGCTGTAATCACTGGCTGCGTCTCTTAGCTCCGCCCGCTTGAAGACGTTTTTAAAAAGCCAAACACACCCGCAACAGGTGGCCCGGGACCGCGATGTCAGGAATGCGGTCAGGGTGGTTATGAGTCATTGGGCTGATAATGATCTCTATGAGATGGTAAAATCGGATGAAAATACTAAGCCTATTTGTTTTATTGTCTTCAAACACTTTGCGCAGATCCAACACATAAAAGAGCTTAACTGGGCAACCCATTGTTTTAATCTAGTGCTTTACCTGACCACTAGCCTAATTGTTTCAAAGAGTAGGCCTATCACAGATAGCTGAAACATTGTATTATTCATGTCTTTGCACTAAAATGTGTGTTTTATAGTCCTACCTGTAGCGTACCTGCATAAAAGTTTGAGGAATTCAATGACTGCCCAGGAAATATCGTAAAATATATCTTACTATGGGCAACATAGCGTGTCAATACAGTGATTAGGGAGGCCTATACGCTGTGGCCAAGGGGTGGTGCGCGCCTCAGATGCGCCCAGCACGCTCCTTTGTCTTTTTAAGCCCAAAGCCAAACCCCACACCCCGATAACCCGACGAGCTTCTATGCATATAAGGTATAGGGCTGCGAAGAAGCCCGCGGGGGTCTTGTTTTGTCTAAATATAGTGCGAGGGAGCTGGAGCTGCGCGTATGGTGCTGCAGCTCAACGGGATTCAGAGCTGCGTGTCGGGTGTCCAATGCTACTGATCCGCACTGTCTAAAGCGGTGCTGCTGCTGCTGCTCGGGCAAATTCCTGGCAAGTCAAACCTCGACTGTCGGAGCTTGTAGGCGTGCCTTTCTTTACTTCTGTCACCCAGCAGAGGTTAATGGGACTGAGAGAGACACCCTGTCTCCCTACCTCTCATCCTTCCAAGTATGGGGAGCCGTGCCAGCCGACCCCTGTGAACTCCATCTTGGACGGCATCAGAGGACTGGTTTATGAGATATATTAAGTGTCATACAGTAGACTATGTTTGATTGCTGAGTCAGTTTATTTTCCCCTGGGCTTACTTGTCTGGATGATTTTGGTTAATATTTTTCCGTGTAATGGGATTCCTTATTTTTGCATAGTTTGGGAGATTTTTATGATTTTCACATTTTAAATATAATAAATCATCTACATTTCCTTTTTTCTATAATTTGTTCCTTCCAAAGCTTCGTTTTTCATCCTCTCTCACTGCCCTCCTTCTGGTAGAAAAACAAGGCCAGGATCAGAAATACCAAATAATGGACTTTAATAAATTATCAATATGTATATACACTTACATTCACATGTGTTGGGCAACATGTTGTTGTTATTTTTTTTTATTAAAGTTTTTTGGGTGGATGCATGGTTCAGTGATGGTCTTTCACAGCCTCTCTCCGTGCAACACAGACAACAGACAGCTACAAAATATGCACATTTTTAAAAGATAACAAAATGCATATGAATGTCAACAGCGCAGACAGAAAGTCCATTGATAGCAGAGTGTTGCTGTGCCGCAGAGGTTGATCCTCCTTCTCGCTCAATCTCCCGATAGCTGGTGGTGTATGTGGTGGAGATGAAGGAGAAGCTGGAGAAGAAGATGGAGGATTTAGAAGCACTTCCTGTGGACAATGCTGGGGCCTGCCTCGTCGTACTCCTGCTTGGAGATCCACATCTGCTGGAAGGTGGACAGGGAAGCCAAGATAGAGCCACCGATCCAGACGGAGTACTTCCTCTCGGGAGGGGCAATAATCTGGAGGAGAGGAGAGGAAGGGGGGGAAGTCGATCAGTAAAGTGTCACTGCGTAATATTTACATCATCTGTTATTGTGCGTAATTATCATTTCCAAAAAAACAATTTAGGTTAAATTGTAAAGTTGTTAAATATTTTTATTATCATAGGATACCTTGATCTTCATGGTGCTGGGGGCCAGGGCAGTGATTTCCTTCTGCATGCGGTCAGCAATACCAGGGTACATGGTGGTACCACCGGAGAGCACATTGTTGGCGTACAGATCCTTACGGATGTCAATGTCGCACTTCATGATGCTGTTGTAGGCAGTCTCATGGATACCAGCAGACTCCATACCTGGTCAGATGAGAGGAACAAGTGTTAAGCGGAGAAGGGGTATCCAGCTTGTTACAGCATTTTTAAAGCTGTTGTTAATTAGAGAAAAATTAAGGCTTATCTAACGCACCAATGAAGGAAGGCTGGAAGAGGGTCTCGGGGCAACGGAACCTCTCGTTACCGATGGTGATGACCTGACCGTCGGGAAGCTCGTAGCTCTTCTCCAGAGAGGAGGAGGAGGCAGCGGTGGCCATCTCGTTCTCAAAGTCCAGAGCCACATAGCACAGCTTCTCCTTGATGTCGCGCACGATCTCACGCTCGGCTGTGAGGGCACAAGTTGGTATTATTATTCAGAGAGGCAAACAGCTGAGACCACAGACACAATGTGCATAATGACAAAACTATGGGGGGTGAAAAATTACTGAAAGTAACAGAAATGTCTAAAATTGAAATAAGTTGTTTTCTCTCCTTAAACCTACACGTGCATATTTTGTTCATTGTGCGTTTTAATTCATTCTAATTATGAAAATGGTTTTAAATTTCGTGGTAGGCCACACAGTTAAGAAAAAATAAGTGATTATAATAATATTGGTACTACTTTGCCACAACACGTCTATCTAAGTAGTGATCTATGCGGATGGTTTGTTTCTGTCTTTGAGGTGCTTTGTTATTGAAGCAGGTAAAGTTCCTCACCGGTGGTGACGAAGGAGTAGCCACGCTCAGTCAGGATCTTCATCAGGTAGTCGGTCAGATCGCGACCAGCCAGGTCAAGACGCATGATGGCGTGGGGCAGGGCGTAACCCTCATAGACTGGGACGTTGTGGGTCACACCATCACCAGCATCCAGCACAATACCTGAAGAGAGGCAAGAGTTGAAATCCAGGCAACATAAAAAGTTCTAAAACATTTTAGTTTGGTGCGTAAATGTGTGACTAAAGTGGGATCTTGTGATATTGTGATAGGATGATATACAAATACACACTGAATGTATGTACCATGAGTCAAAAAATAGCGTCAACAGTCCCAGAAATACTGGCAGACTGTGCGTAAAAGTTGTGCGTAAAATGGTTACAAAGGGAAATTAGCGAATTAAAAGATGTAAATCAGTAAACATTATGTATAGTGATTATTGTATAATTTTAGAGCTAAATTTGTCAATTAAGTTTTTTTTTTAATCAATTAATGTGTCTCCCTCTTTGCACCATGTATGTTCAGGAAGCTGCACTTATGTTATGAGAAGCAGCTGTTTGAGGCTGTCAGTCTTACCAGTGGTACGACCGGAGGCGTACAGGGACAGCACAGCCTGGATGGCCACATACATGGCGGGGACGTTGAAGGTCTCAAACATGATCTGGGTCATCTTCTCTCTGTTGGCCTTGGGGTTCAGGGGGGCCTCAGTGAGCAGGGTGGGGTGCTCCTCGGGGGCCACTCTCAGCTCGTTGTAGAAGGTGTGGTGCCAGATCTTCTCCATGTCGTCCCAGTTGGTGATGATGCCGTGCTCAATGGGGTACTTCAGAGTCAGGATACCCCTCTTGCTCTGGGCCTCGTCGCCGACGTAGGAGTCCTTCTGACCCATACCGACCATGACACCCTGAAGGAGGAGGAGAGGAAGGTTACGTCAAATATTCCAAACAGAGGTATGACCTTCTTCAGGCCAGATTAAAGTCTTTAGTGTGTGGCGCAAAAGGCATGCTGGCCATGGCGTGAATGTGCCAAATAACAACATGGGTCACAAAGACAGACAGAGACCAATTGTGTGACTGTCAATTTATCTGTGCCTAATTTAGTCTCGGAGAGTTAAAGGCCACATTGCTTCTAGTGAAAGGAGCCAAAATTACATGGCTCAAGATATAAAAAATCACGCTGTTAATACATTTGGTTTCTAATTGAACAAAACACTAAAATATTAAAATCTTAAGTATTTAATGGGATGTGTCTGGAAAATTATTTTACACCTGCCTGAAAGAATTGCTCATTCTTTTTTGCCTTTTTTTGTAAAATAAGTGCAAACTGATTTGTGGCTTTTTTGACAACGAATTGGCAGGTGTGTTATTTTTTCTAGAATTGTTGTCTTTCTTTTTCATGACCCATATTCAATACTATCGATGCGACTTTTCTATTGATGTATTTGGGTTTTTGCTCCCGTGTACCTGATGACGGGGGCGGCCGACGATGGAGGGGAACACTGCCCTGGGGGCATCGTCTCCGGCGAAGCCAGCCTTCACCAGACCGGAGCCGTTGTCGCACACAAGGGCGGTAGTCTCATCGTCGTCACACATGATGGCTTCTGTAAAAGAGGAGGAGGGAAGGAGAAAGAGTTCAGCGCGCTAAATCCATAAGGCGATACATTCTGTATATGCTGAAAATGACATCCAAAAACTTTGGTTCACCCCTTGTATCCTTTGAGCTCACACATATTTGTTAAAACTAAATAAATGGTAATAACTGGGCCTACTGGAGGATGATCAGGCCTCTATCTGGTGCTGAGCATGACACACTGACACCAGGCCAGTGAGCATGATAAGCCTGTCCAAACCTAAACAATAACATTAAAACTAAACAACATAGAAATCAACTATTTCTGTTTACTGTTTCACTCAGATGTCTGATTCCGATGAGGTTCGATGATCTACATTATTCCAATCTGGCAATTATAAACCAGTTAACGATTATAAACCAACTCAAATTCTGAAGCAACATGAAAGAAACTTCAATTTTTTACAAAATTTGGCTATATCTTAAGGCACTCAGTCTATTTCAGTAACACCCTTCTCAGGTAATCTATCCTGGAATTGTAATTGGACTGAAGGCGCACTGCGTCTAGCTGTGTCAGCACCTTCTCAGGATTCGGTGTTACACTAATGAAGATGCTGAAATCAGTCCAGACCTAATAGTTCAAATAGCTTCTCCTGGCCAACACTGTACTTCTACATATCAGCCTGCCCTTAACAAATAGTTTCCCTCTGCTGTAGCAGGGCTGCCCCTCACTGCAGCCTGTCTCCAGTGGGGTTGCCCATGTGGCAACTAGAAGTATCTGATCCTAAGCGTCCTGTTTCTGGCTCTCCTGCCTAACTCCTGCTTCAGTAGATGCTCCTGTGTTGCTCTGGTCACGGCCTAGTCTGATGCCCCAACCTGGATGTGTGGCTTCAGGAGTGGTCGGTCCTAGCAGGGTCTTACCTTAGGAGTGTGTCTGCGGCTCGGAGAGAATCACCCAACCAGTGCTGCTGCTGAACCAGCTACGGTCCTCTGTGCTGTCCTTCCACCTTATATACCCAACCTCCACCATTCACAAACCTCGGCACTGGCCCCAATCCCGGCCCTCTGCCATATTAGGACGCTGAAGGCTGAGGATGAGGAGTGGGTGGAGTGGGGGTGCAGCAGGAGTGGGTGGGGTGGGGGTGCAGCAAGGAGGCGCGCCTCGTTGAGGGGAGGAGGGCGCACCATCCATCAGGATTCAGGAGAGGATCAGGAGTGACGCTGCGCGCCCCCGACGTGGAGAGAGCGCGCGCCATATATGGAACTGTCGCTTTGACCTCCCATCGAGCCTCGCGGTCCCACCTCGAGGGCCGTATAAGGAGCGCGCGGGCCGCTGGGGGTTTTCTAGGGGAGACGCCAGTTGCTACCAACCAGGGTTATAGATTTGCTGCTAGTAGGCCTTATCCAGCCTTAAAATGGGAAAATGCTGCCCTCAACTGAACAGATTTAGACCACAGTGAAGGCCAGAGCCTTAACTACTGTCTTACAGATCAACAAGAACGGCGCTGTGGACTTAAAGTGCCAATTAAGTGTTCAATACACAGTTGTGATCAATACAAGATAGCACCAAATATAACACCAAAGAGTTTGATAAAGGCCAAGGAATGTGTAAACATTTAAAAGTGTCTGCTTCATCATTCCATTCACAACATTTAAATAATACGTTTTTAGTTGAATATTTGTAATTGATTGCATTAAATTTGTCTGACTGACCCCAGCTTACATAAAAATGAGCCTTATAAGGATTCATGAGTAGACAGCTGGGGGTCTCTTTGCATTATTTGCCCCATCCTCAGCCCTATGTGAATGCACAACCTGTATTACAAAAATGATTAATCATTAAGATAATTGATGATTTTGCATGAAAGATCTTGTTCTTTGCAAATCATTCTCTTAATTGAACCAATGCAACACTTGAACACCTGATGGAAGACTTTGTTCATGCACACATTAACAATTAGATGATTTCATAATGTGCTCTCCTGCAGACCACATGGCCTAACATTCACACATGTCTCACTGAGGCTTATTGAATAAATAAGGAGAGAACCACTGAAACAGCCAACAGCTGAAACCTTATCTGCAGGGGCTACTCGGCTCCGTCACTGGAGCAGTTGGATTAATTATAACCCTGCTGGAGGAGGGGAGCCTGTCTACGTGTGCACGTGTGCATGTGTGCATGTGTGTTCGAGTCGAGCGTGCATGTGGAAATGAGAAAGAAGTGTGTGTACATGCATGCACATGGATGTTTGTGTTTGCTGTGGTATGAGAGACTAGAAAGAAGAGGAGGTGCAAAGGTGCTTATAATAAACCTACAGACTGTGTGGAATGACAAAGGAACAGGAAGATGTAGAGAAAAAACAAATACATCTAAAATGGTAAAAAAGAAAAAATAGAGTTCATTTTGTACAAGAAAGGAGCTGAGGCTCAGAACATAGAGACATCTGTCAACTCTAATGACACCTTGGGACAACAGGGGATTCTTTACTGAAATAATGTTATAACAAGATATTTTGGGGGAAAAAAAACAACATTTTATTCTAATTACATAACAAAAATTAAAGCGCTACTAAATACAACTATTAAAATATTGCTGGTCATAATTCTTGGTAGTAACATATTACTAATATGGTGCTCTAATAACATAAGGTTGAATGTTAAAATACAGCCTAATCTTTCATGACCTAGTATCTTATTATGGCAGAAAAAGAGTTTTTGTATTGATTTTAAGTGACTGGATATGAGATATTGACTGCCTGTGTAAACAAGGATGGAAGTTTGATTTTATGCCTCCATACTTATTTTAATCCTGTATTGTCATTGAGCAGTAGTAAACTTGCATTAATTGGCCTTTCTGGTGCTCACATAGTGTTGTTTTTACACCCTAAAAAAAACTGCAAACAAATAAACTGAACAAAATAAAAGCTATTATTGGGATTTCTAAGTGCTTCAATAATATGTCAAGAAAAACAGAGAAGAGAAGAAGAAGGAAAGAGGAAAAACCTCAAAGTCAAGAGGGAGATTGAACAAAAATTGAGTTGGGGGGCTGCAATGGTGCAGACTGAAAGTAGAGTGTTCGTGCATGAGGATTTGTGTGTATGTGTGTGTG
>JAQNCA010000001.1:18009845-18027695 GCA_029783725.1 Acanthurus tractus | reverse complement strand
AATGAACATGCACACACCTTTCTCTGTTGATGAATGACTGTATGGTTTTTAAAAAAAGTCAACTTAGTGGCTCAAAATGGACATACTATGGGATGATTTGGACTCCTGTGCATTCAGTGGCCTCTGCCATCAGTTTGCAAAAATTATGTGAAACATGAGTAACATAATCTCTAACATATCAGTTATACAATTACTAACACATTTATTTTACAAGATAACTGATTCCCAAAAGATGTCTGTTGAACCCTCAGTCGGACCACTCTGAGGGACCCACTTACCATCATACTGACACCAGCAGCTGCCTGGGCGACAGCTCTCAGCCCATCTGACAGATTGTCAGTGATTGAGCGACCAACCACGGCCGTGTCAGCAGAGAGGCGGTTGATAAGTTCGCCCGTTCTATTCCTGTCAAAAAAAGCCACTTCCTGTCTGAGGATTGAGGAGAAGACGGAGGCACGGAGATTACGAACAATCTTTTGGCCTGCAGGGACGAGATATTCACAAAAAGTTGGCCAGTCAGACAACTTTACACTTTTGAAAAAATGTGATTGGTATTTGTCTTTTTTTTCTGTAAAACTGCACAGTAAACAATAAATTAATTGACTGGAAAGAGGAAACTGGACTTTTCCAATGTTTAACAATGGGTGTACTTGGACCTCTAAGGCTTATCAATTATTGCAAAGTATCTTGTGTGTTTAATCAGTACACAAACAGAAGCAACTTCGTTATAAAGTTGCCTGGGAGTCTGCATCTGGCCGATAGGCACAAAGAAATCATTGTACCATCATTATAGCATTTCTGGCTGTGCTTGAATTAAACAAACAATATGCTTTCGTATTAATTAGCGAACTTCAGAGATGCTGCTGGACATTCGGCTGGAGCTTTATTTTTACTGCTCCTGACTGAACTTCTCACCTTAGTCTTAGCAAGAAAGCCCATAATTTCCCAGAACTTTAAAACAGACTGATATACAAGACACTGAAAGTCAGTGTGTCTTGTCCTGTACTGGAGGGGCGACACAAGCGGATTCTTCACATTCATCTTAATGACCGAGACACCATTGAGCTTCTCTGATAATCTGCTTATAACTTTGAGTCTTTCTGCCCGAGTTTCTTCGTGTGACCATGTGGAGTATTAATCTTCCTCCTCGTCTCACCTGAGGTATGCATGAGGTAGACTCTGGCAGCATTGGCTGCCCCGCCACACAAGAATACTCCAGTCAGCATGATACATAATGATGTCAGGGACGCCGTCATCGTCTCTGTGTCTGTTCCAGTGGTGTAAATGGTGTCAATCACTTTACCCAGGAAGTATGGAGCTGACATAGTTACTGTACTGGAGACTGTTAGGAAGCCAACAGCAGCTGGGTGGATGAAGAAAGGACAGAAAAACAGAGACAGTTCAGAATACATTTAAAGAAACAATAGCAGAATGCAAAATCCATGATGACAGTTTATAAAATGAGGTCCAAACCTCAAATTTGGACATGAAAAGGTACATGAGGATGATTTTCAAACTTGAAATGTGTTTTTATAGAAGCTCCCCATTCGAGTGTCATAAACAAATGAGAAGCAAAGAAACTTTTGCCAGGTAATGAACACAATTCGATTAATTGAAGGAACATTGTACCTGGGAGAACCTGTCTCCAAACATTTAAAGATAATTCACAGCTGCTGACACAATTTAGGGCAAGAAGACTCAAAAACACAACAGTGTCCCACAGGGTTCGGTGAGATGACCTGTTGTGATTGGAAGACCTGAGAAAATATGGCTAAACATCTATGTGCACTTCTCCTGAGCTTGAACTTTTATCTCACACAGTTTTGAGCCTCTCTAAAACCAGGGAATAACGACTGTTGTAATATTTGAAAGTGCAATAAGCAGAAATATTGTTAAATATATTTTTTAACAGTCAAATTCTGTGTCCAAATTATGCTGCAGAAAGGTAGTTGTGTGCACATTCCCTCCCCTATATTACCCCTTACCTTTGAGCACAGTGAGAGACCACAGAACTAAAGGGGGGAAGACTGAATGCATCAGCACACTGGACTAAGCTTCAAAAACTTTGAAAGACTGTGTGCAGCATTTAACTCTTACAGGGTCTTTTAGAGACACAAACTTTAGTATTTTCAGTTCAATAAAGTTTTCAGAGCTTCAACTCAGTATGGATGCTCTGCACTTTTTTGATTCCCTTAACAGAAAAGCACCTCAAAGCTACTCCACACACAGATAATGATGGTCTACAAACACACTTTACCTGCCAGTCTCCATCTCACCGGATGAGCAAGTTGCAGGATCCTTTTAACATCCCCCAGAGGGACAGTGGTCGGTGTTTGCCGCCCTTCTGTGTCCGTCTGTGTCTTCTCTGATTCGGCGGGAGTAGGTGTGGAGGCGGCCGAAGAACTGGCCAAGGCAACAGGTGTGTGTGTGAGTGTCCGAGCTCGGCCTGCAGGTGTGTGAGGACAGAGTACGGAGAGACATCTGAGAGGACTGCACGGCTGGACGGACGTGAACGACCTGGCTGAGGACAGAGGGAAAGCTGGCGTCGGTTGAACTGACTTCACCCCGGTGGACAGCCTCTTCCTCCGGAGGGCGGTGGAGAGGGTCAGACGGTGCTCCAGCCAAAACATCCTCGGATGTGTCAGCTCGAGTTTGTTCAAATTCCCCCCATGTGTGCACTTTGACATGCAATTTAAAAGCCGCATCGTCCCGGTCGTCAACTTTGACAGGCTTCCAGCAAAATGTGATAAGTAGAAAAAGAAATACAGGTGTTTTTCCTTGGTCAGATTCGGCGACTGATAAAGCCGGGGTGTTTCTTGTTGATGAGGTCCACTCGAAGAAACATGTTTGTACCTCAGCCGTGAGGTCAACAAACAGTGTCCACAGCGGAGCAGCTGATGGGGTCTTTCCCGCTACACTGACTTCATTTAGACCGTTATTGTCCGTTTTATCTGCGTCCAACAGCCGCCTTCACCCACTTTATCTCTTATCAATGAGCAGCTACCAACACCCCGCCTGTCACTGTCACCTGACGCTCAATATTTGTGCTGTCAGGCGGCCGAAGCGGAAACACAAGCTGCCGAAGACCGACTAACACCAAAATCCAGGTTGAGAAATGTATGTGATTTCCTGGTAATAAGTCGAAGGTAGAAACAGGAAAGGTGACCGACACGATTCCTCCTCCTCGACTGGGGAATTCAATGGCTGACGATATAAGCAAACTTTCACAGGCATAACCAATCAAACCCAGATCGTCGATAACTATCTTTATGTGTTTATGAATGAGTTTTGAGAAGCTTCCGAGATAAAAGTATAAATTTGTACTACAGTTTGGTGTGTTTTTCAGTTTGAACAAACCTACATATGTTGGCAGAGCATTGGGTGGCCCTGGATATTAGTTATATTGTTATTATCTATACAAACATAGTTTTCGTGACAAACTACAACATTTGGAATTATTTTGAAATTAGCAGGATTTAGAACCAACAGTAAAACTCAAAATTTAAATTATTTTCCACAAGGGTCTGCGCTGAGCTTTACAAATATTACCTAACAGCGGAGCCAAGTTGGGCGATAAATTAACTCGACTTTCTATTGCTCCTGCCTGGCCGGCGGGGTGAAAGTTGAAAGTTCATTCGCAGCTGACAACAGGAGACACGTGCGGGTTGATAAGCCGTAAGTCTAATAAAATAATATTACACGCGCGCATAAAACTATTCTTGAACAAGTGAGATATACATTTAACGATTTGCTTGCGTGAAGGAGAAAAGCAACGCCAATATTTCTAGTTTGGCTTTAACTCGAATAAGGTATGTAGCTAGTTGTTGTTAGCTGTAAAGCACATCACTTAGTTGAAGCCGTTTTTACTGTGAGAATCAGACAAACTCAAACAGATATGAAGAAGTAAAATAAATTTGCCAATTTCACATTCGCTAGACTGTACTTAAAACTTTTTTGTGGTTGCAAGTTCTTGTCTTATATGTGAAGCCTCGGGCTCTGCTGCATGTTAATAATATTGGACCAAGATGCGTGGTAAAATAACTTAATGTGATTAAGATGTGGTATGGTTGCCATTAGCTATTGATGAACAGTATGAGAAAGTATCGGTAGTATCTGCGATCTGTAATAACGTTCATAGAAAACTTTTCTATTTCTTCGTGCTTAGTTACTTCATGTGACTGAGCAACTTCGTGTAGCTCTGTGTGTGAATTATATCAGTGTGGTGCGTTTGGACTTTTTACTGTCCGGACGAATGAGTGTTTGCACACGCATTTTAATGCAAAGCACCATTTTCCATGGTCATATGAACATAGATTTCCTTTCCCCGTGTACCAGTCTCCTCAATATAGTTAATCACTGTTAAGTGAAATTAATACACATCACTACTGTTATTGTTTTGGAGGTTTTTTTTAGATAATATTCGTAGTCTTCCCAGCTTTCCTCGTCTGTTATGTTGTCTACCTCTGGCCTTAACTCCTCCTCTCCATCATCTCTCTTCAGGCCTGTGCAGCAGTGAAACAGGCTGCAGCAATGGCTGCAATCTACTCAGGTATTCACCTAAAACTGAAGAGCCCTCAGACTCCATGGCAGGACAAGTTAAAGCTTGCACGCTTTGCCTGGGTCTCCACTCAGTGTCTGCTGCCAAATAAGGAACAGGTAACAGCTGAAGTTCTTTTACACGTTGTTTGTTTGTTTTTTACAACGAGGATGCTTCTTTTTTCTTGTATTAATGTTGCTGCTTGGTTATGGTGTTGAGTTAATGTTCTCAATACATTGTGGTAAGTGCCAACTGTAGTTTTTCTTCCTCATTTCATTTTATAAATATAGTCCAGTCTGTTTTTTTTTTATATATAAAATGGGATTCTATGAAGACCTACTTGAAGGTCATGTCTACATTTGGAATGTGTGCATTCTTGCTTGAATTATTTGATTGAACTCACCTTTAGGGGTTTGTAGAGTGTATTCATTCATGGATTCTTGAGAGAACATTTTAAAAAAAGGCTCAAAATCATTTACCATGCATCTGTCTACATGACTGTCTTTTCGATGTAGGTGCTGTTAGACTGGTGCACTCATGCTCTGACAGGCTGGTACGGTCAGAAGGTGGAGTTTCCCCAGAATGTTTTGGAAGGACTGTGGTGTTACCTTGATGATCTGCTTCATAGCAAGAAGCTCCACTCTCTTCTTAAGCAGGGAAAGACCATCAGCCTGAGGCTCAACATGGCACAGGTGAGCTGTCATAATATTTAGTAAAACACCTTTGCAAATCTACAATGATGCTTGTAATGTAACCGCACTATTTTTATTTCTTTTTATTTGTAATTACTGTTCAATCACTTATTGGACTAACGGTTTAGCTGCAGCACATCAATACTGTGTTGAGAGAATGCAACAGTATTGATGTGTAACAGTTTTACTGAAGCCTCTTTTCTCTGTTTGCCTTTAGCTGCTGCTTGAGCGTCTCCAGGAGTGTGCACGTGTTGGCTCCAAGTCACCGATGTGTATGTCCACCATACTGAGTGTGTGTCAGGGCCTTCTCTCATCTCCTGTGCTCTCATCTGTCTTCACCACCAAATATGAGCTCATGGTCGATCTGCTGGCTAAGTTCTGCTCTCTGGCCTGCCATGAGCTACAACAGCCATCACTCACTGAACCCCTACTGTCTGAATCTTCCACATGTCAGGATGAAGTGATGACTGAGTGTCTTCAAACTCAGCCTGTTAGCAATTTGATCAGTTCCCAGATCGAGCGGGTCACTGAAAATCCTCCTAATCAGCCAGAAGTAGATGATTCCCTTGCCAAGCCAAAGTTGAACCTTCGGTCAGCTAATTTGTTTGATGTGTTGCTTCAGGTTATGTCATGTTACTTGTCAGTTCAGCGACAACAAGCCAATCCTAACAGAGTCTTCACCATGGTAACCAACCAGCTGATCCAGATGTTAGTGCTTCTCAGGCATCTGCTGACTTCTGGGGACTTCGCACCTTCTCACACACATCTGCATCTCCGTCAGCAGCTCTCCAGAGACATCCGCATCAAGATAGACTCTATCATTCAGCTGGCTCTTTTCCCCTCTGAGCACCTGAACTCCTACAAGGAAGAGCTCCTACCATCTAAAGAGGATTCTGGGAAACGTGGTCCTGGTGGGGCAAAAGGTCCCTTAAAGCCGGTCAGTGTCATACTTGCCAAAGTGAGCGCTCAGGACTGTTGTGAGGGAGCTCTACACTACGCTGTGAAGTCAAACACATTGTCTCTGCTGCTCAAGTTCTTCTTGGAAAGCTACGGAAAAGGGAGAGGAGAAAGTGAGGAAGCACACAGGGTGTTGTGTTTCTATTTCCTCACCAGGTTGGTCCCAGCCTTGGATGTAGGTCTTCATGCACATACAGCCTCACCTGCCAAAGCAGACCAGGTGGTGTCTGCCTCCCCTGGGCAGATGTCTCCCTCATCCCCCCCCTCCTCCCCAGAGAGTTGGGGCTTGGCTCTGCTGGCTGTGGAGTCTCTGCTTATCCAGGCTCTGTCTGCTGATATTTACAATGTAGCAGCAGACAGGATCAGACATGAAGAGGTCCAGCTTAACTTTTACAGAGGCCTGGGACAAATGCTCTTCAACCAGGCCCAACCAAGGTGAAAATAAACACTCTTCTTGATGTATTTTTTGTTCTCAGTTTAAGGTGATTTATGTGCAGATAACTATCGTCACATTTTTCGTCTGTTTATCTGTCTTCTTGTTAACAGTATTGACAGTTTTTTGTTCTGTCTTTCAGCATTCCAGCATGGTACCGATGTATAAAGGTGCTGTTGAATCTCAACCATCTGATTCTTGAACCAGACCTGGACCAGCTGTTATCGTCTGCCTGGGTTAATTCTGAGTGCATGGAAGGACGAGTGCAAAGGGCCAGACAGGTCTCAGTTTAATCCTGACATCACTGTGTATTTCACCCAAGAAATCAAAATTAAACCCTGCTCCAGAAATGAATACTTACAAAATGCTGAATTAAAAACTGTTAAAATGTGTAAGTCATTTGTTTTAACTGAGACAAAATGTTTGCTTTCTGACAGCTCATGGTGTGCAGTCTCCTCCAGACCTACACTAAGCTCCGCCAGCTGCCTCGCCTCTTTTTGGAGCTCCTGTCAGTGATCTGTCAGCCGGCCCTGGACCATCTCCGACCTCCTCTGCTCTCTGAGGGCATCTCCTCCTCACTCAGGACCTATCTTCTGGACACTCCCCCTTCCCAAAGCCTAGAGATCTGCTCATTAGTGTTGGACAGCATTAGGAAGTATATTCTACCTGACCTGATGAAGGAGGAAAGTGGGGCCGAGGAGATGGAAGTTGATGGGGGAGGAGATAATAAAGAAGAAAAGTTGGCCCAAGAGAAAGAAGATGCATCTCTGAAGCTTTTCTCTCTCAGCCAGCTGCTTCATGTTGTTTTGTTTAGTCTGAAGACCCTTGACAACGCCTCTCCTCTTCCCCTAGTCAGGCAGAGTCAGGGCCTGATGGAGGAGATGCAGAGGGTAGTCAAGGAGTTACTGAATCTGTTCTCTGAGAGGAAGGCTGTAACAACAAATACAGCTCAGAGGACCCCAAAGAGAGGCAAAAAGAATCTGAACCATAAAGAATCAGAGAAGGTTTCTGAGTCTAAAATGAGAGCACTGTGGGAACAAAGGACACATGAGGCTGCTCTATTCCTTCGATACACTTGGGTTGAAGTCGACACACTCTTCTCTATGCACTGCAGCAAATACACACCTCTTGATTCAGCCTTGACAGCAGCTACGAGGGAGACTGAAGACAGTGCTCCAGTCCTAACTCATATAGAAAGTCTTTTATCTGCTGAGATGTTTCCAGCGCATCTAACACCATCCTGCAGCCTGATGAGCTGTTTGCTGCTCAAACTTCTCACTTTGCAACAGATGAAGAAGGTGCTTTTAGATTCCCCCTTACTTTCTGAACCCAGCACTGCCGCACTGCTGAGCAGGGCAGCCCAGCTTATTTTAGCTAAATCACAGATTGAGGTGAGTCTGGATGAAGAGCAGATGTGGGATGGACAGATAGGGAGTGTGAACGCTGCCTCCTACCTTGTAGCACACTGGTATCTTGTCACGTCTAATTTGCCTTTGATTGCTCCCTACCTGAGCAGAGAAGATATGGGTTGTGTAGCAGATGCGCTTATCAGTTCACTCATCAGCAGCCAGACAGACCATGGAAAGGATCAACCACCCAGCTGTCTAACTGTCCCCCTGATATCTGCTCAGCTTCTCCAAAGCTCAGTTCTTGTCGAGTTGCCTTCAATGTTCTCTGCCACAGTTTGTTGCCTTACACAAAGGATCATTGGTGTCTTAAAGGCAGCAGAAGTATCTCAGGCTTGTCCTACACTCCAGAAGTTTCAGGAGGAGGGAACCGAAACAGAACTGGAAAAGGAGACTATAGTTGCAGATATATTGGGATCCTCACAGACTGGAGAGATGGCTGTGTTGCTGACTGACACACAGCGCAAGAATCTGGTAAACTTACTCCAAATCTTAACACACCTAAACCCAGATGGGATGAACTCTGAGGATCTCTCCTCTGTTTTCCTTCTCCTCCTGTTCATACTCACCTCCACCTACACTCAGTCAGACCAAATGGCCACAGACCCTCCTGAATCATCTGATCATGCTGTATTCCTGGTAAAACTGCTCAGGATTCTGACTTGTCTCCTGGAGGGTAGAAACTTCCAAAGTGTTTTGAAGCTCATCCATGGTGGCACTTTGCTGCAGGCTGTCGTGTCCTCTCTCCTCTGGCATAGCAATAATGGTAGATTTAGAGCCACACGCAACTCTGATTGGCTTGATTTAATCCAAGCAGTGCAGGGTTTCATCAGGTGCTCTGTCCAGTTGATTATAACAAGAAACAGCAGCGTTCGACTCAACCTGGACCAGTTTGCTTCCTATCTTACTAGTAAGGAAATAGCCAGCAGGCAAATTGTGGCACCAGCAGCAGCTGTGTCAGGTAAAGCAGATCTAGGAGCATCCATTTTGCCAGTTCATCTCCTGCTGGCATCGCTTACCTCTTTCTCCCAAGCAATGTCCTCTAATTTGGGGAGGAGTAAACCAATGGATCAAACTCTGACCCAAATGCTGACAAGAACGACTGCTGCACTGGGACCGGCTGTTGAGTCGGTTCTTAAGCCCAAGACTGTCAGTCAGTCAGTCATTCAGCCAGCCAGCGTCCTTGGTCAAGCCTTTGTAGTCGAAGTTGTCACAGTCATGCTGCGCTGTGAACTGTCTTCACTGTCAGTGGAGGAGGAGAACAAGCAGAGTGACACCATGCTGAGGCATATGACCCTTTATCAGGGCTTCTGCCAGCAGATCCTCAAAGAAATAAGTTCTGCCCACAGGCCCATGGACTTCTTGGTTTCCTCTCTCCATTTCCTGTCAGCTTTCTACAAAGCAGTGGAGAGGGCAGGAAGAGAGAGAGAGGAGCAGCAGGGAGAAGAGAAGAAAGGAGGAGAGGAGTTGGATGAGCTTTGCATGCAAATACTGCAGAATGTATACAGACTGCTGACAGGTACATGAAGACGAATGAAGAACAAACATGTTCACCTGTGCAAACATTCATTTACGTTTGTTTCTTAAATATCTCTGCTTATTACACATACTGAAGTGTGTTTACAACTACTGTGTGTACTTTTATGCCATGTATTGTCAGCTGTTTCAGACACTGACAAACAAAAGTCTCATCACATGGCACTCTTTTAGTATTCGACATGAGCACTTTGGGTTCAGGTCAGCTTTATATAGTGAGGTGTTTATAATATTTTGTTTCCTCAGGTATATATATATATATATATACATGTATACATATTTCCTCATGTATGTAAAGGGGATGGGCAGAACATCAGAAATTTACATCGGTTAGCTATAGACAGATCAATAATTTGGTAAATTATTTGTTATTTTGAAATAATCCGCATCAGCCAGTTTTAATGAGGCTTATGATAATGAATGTCTGCAATATTGAACAATACACAGTTAAATGGCATCACTTGTAGCAAATTTATTATTATTGACTATTCTATCTTAAACAACACATTACTGGCAAAGATAATCATGAGTATCATTGTAGTGTGTGTGGAATAATAAATGTTACAAAACTTTTTTTTTTAATAAGCCTCATAAATCTGCCATAAGTTGCCTTGAAGTGTCATCACCGATAAACTCAAATTGGTCAACCATCACTCTCAATATAATATTAACAGCTCTCACTGCAAATTACATTCTCAGTAATAGACGTTCAGTTCAATTATTACCTCTCTGAAAGAATCAGTATGGAGTTAATATTCTCAGCTTTGAAAGGGTAAAACAAGGCAGAGAAGTTGTGGTTTTGTATATCTTTTACGCTTAATTGTGCAAATTGTAACACTTTGTCTCTGCTTATAGCTTCATGGCTGTCTCCAGAGGAGGTTTGTGAGCTGGAGCCAGCTGTGCAAGAGCTGCTGCGCCACCTGGTGGAGAACAGTACCTCAGGCCAGTTCAACCTGCTGCTGCTGATGATCAGAGAAGGGCTGGTCTCTGGCAAGCTGAGGGCAGGAAACTACAGAGTGAGATTATATCCATCCTGATAATGAGCACTCTTTTGTTCTTTGATGTTTAAGATCCCGAAAACTGTTGACATTTTGTCTAATTGTTTTTTTCAGGAACGTTACACAGTTCTCCTCTTTATTTTTCAAATGAATCATATTTGCTGTGACATTCAACATCTCGAAAATGAAGTGTTTTCTCACTCTGGCTCTTCCTTCACTGTTCTCCAGGAGGTGCTATCAGCAATGATCATCATTAAGCTGCTGTCCTGTTGTCAGCTCCCTGATCCCTGCTCTAAAGCTCTGTGGCTCATTGCACCACAGATTATATCTGCTATGGTGGTGAGAAAAACACACACACACACACACACACACACACACATTCAAACATGAATGCACAGAGACATATGCTAAAAAACACATGAGGAACTTAGCCTCATCGAATATATGTCACTCAGTCAGACATGTGCTATAAATACCAATGTAAGTGTGTGCTTAAACAAAGGTTTTTGAGGTTTTCTGAGGCAGCTGTTGGTTTGACGCCTATTCGTAAAAAATATTTTAACCACACATTATGTAATTTCAGCTGATTGATGTTTTTCTAATAGCAACAACACTGAAAACAAAAGTGTAAACATGAATGAAATTGCATATTTCTCTGAGCTTGAACGTTAATAGAAACATTTGTAAGTCCACAACTCAACATGATATATAACAAAGATTAAGTCCCCTGTAAACTTTTCAATGTGGAAACAGACATATGTTTAAATTGCCTCGATTGGCGCAGAAATCCTGCTTATGCCACTTAAATTGTTGTCCTTACATTTTAATAATCTTGTGATTACTTTTTTCTGTGCGCACATGAAAGGAAAATCAGAGAGGAAGAATGGTAAAGGAATGCATTTATACAGTGATTTTTCAGTCTTTCAAATACCCACAAGTCAGCATTTAACCATTTAAACACACATTTTCACACTAAAGATGGGGGCTTCTCCACAAGGTGCAAACCCGCTTATCATCATACACACACATTCATACACCAATGAAACAGCCATTGACAGCAATTTGGGGTTCAGTAATTTGCTTAAGAATATGAAAATCAAACAACCTTGTGATAAGCTGACAAGCTATTCTACCTCCTGAGCCACAGCTGCCCCAAACTCTCAGTTTAAACTAAGCAGGGGACATTACCATGTTGAGAATGTTTTACATTATGTTCTTTGGCCCTACATTGGTAATAATTTTAGTGACAGTGAGCTGGAAGTCCATGTGACAGCTGTCTTTAGTGACTCAGCAGCCAAATGACAATCACTGTCTGCCGATTCCTGTTTTAATGCCACTTCAGTGCAATTTCCACTGGAGCGCTTTTAGTCAGTGTGTTTTCCATCAGGCCTGTTGGGTGGAGCTGCAATCTGCTTAACCATACTGTGCAAACACACACACACACACACACACACACACGCACGCAAACGGTACTTAAATATTCTTACTATGTTGCTCTGTCTCTTTTACCCAAACTAATTATGTCCATATGTCTGTCATCTGTCAGATCTGTTGTTTATTTATTCCCTCCACCCTTCACCCTGCTCTCTCCCCCAAGTCTTTAATCATTTAAATTTAATGCCTGGTAAATATTAATGGTTTAAAGTAGTTTAATATTTGTAAACATGTAGTTCTTTAATGTCATGCATTTAGTGAATATGGAATGAATGCAAAGTGCTGAAATATCCAACAAAATACGTTCAAAACAACGTATATAAATATTTTACAGAAGAGTTTTTGTCATGTGACAGTGAAAAAACAGGTTTAAATAATTAAATGAATGATGGTTAAATTCCATATAGCTGCTTTAGTTTCAGAGTCCTGGTGTTGTTCATGTTGCTCACTGCTTGAGGAGAACAGAGCCAATTTAATCTTATTTGGAATAGTAAATTTTCCTCCTTTGACAAATGAAAGTCTCTGCTGAGAAAAGGTCTATTGGTAATACCAGTTACCTTTTTAATTTTGAGTGTGTGTATCGTTCTGTGTTACAGTTCTTGATAAGATCGTCGAGTCAGGACATCTCTCTGACCCTCCCCTTTACCGTTCCTACGGTAATGTCAATGACATCACTGCTGCGCCAGGGGGAGGGGCTCATCACCAACCCTCATCATGTGATCCTGGTCCTCGGCGCACTACAGTCGGTGCCCCTCGACCACTTGACCCCACTTGTCTACCAGTCAGCCTTCCTGGCTGTTCATGAGGCGCTGTTTGCCATCATCCAGTGTCATCCTCAGGTATGAAGGGGAGGACGAGTCAGGACCAGTCAGGAAAGGGGGGGAAAGGATGAGGAAGTAAACTTAGAGATGAATTGGAAACAGAGTGATTTGTTTTAGTTGCAATACCATAAAAGCTTTTTAGGTCATGGAAAGGGAAAAAAACAGGTTTCATTTGAATCCTAATGACAAGATTTGGGAATATCATTCCCATACATTTCCATGTCATTAATCTTAAGCAAAATATCAGATGCACCACTGTGTAAAGCAGAATATCAGTCTAAGATAATGCAGGAAAGTGCTTTGTAGATGATGTATGCTCACATAAATGCAGTACATCATTTTACTTCCCTCCCTCACTTATGAAACCAAATCTTGTGTAAGTTTTAGGTCAAGGTTGCTGGTTTGAATTCCTGATTTAAACAAAATGTTTATGTGCCTTTAACTCTGCTGCTGAGCTCAAAAGATTCCCCAGAGGATTGCTGATTTAAAACAAAAAGGATATTGCAGCTTACCAGAGTCATGCTGCAGCTGCACGAGAACCTCAAGACATCCAAGTTTTCAGTTTCTACCCGACATGCTTGCATTGCCCCAAAGTGTCGAAAAAAAACAACATTGGGACATTCAAAATGTAAAACTTAAATAGGGATCTGCATTTTAGCCCACACATGAGACATTGGTTCATGAGACTCATTTATAGTATAATCATGGTAATGTGATAATTTTTTGTTTTTCTTTTTCTGAAATGTTGACAGTTTTTTGTGACATAACAGTGACACAGCATGACTGAAATGGGGCAGCTGCATTGCATAAAACAGAGCAGGAACCAGCTAACTGATATCAGATGTTTGTGGGGACAAAACACAGCCATAAAAAAGAGCAACAGTTTGGGGGGGTGGCAAGGAAAGAGAAAAGAAGAAGGGAGGGAAATAAAACTCAGACGTGTTTAAAAGCTGAGAGAATTAGCAGTAATCTGATAGAAAACCACTAACATGTGATTTAAACGTGATGTACAAGGGAAGTTTCAGAACAAAAAGAGGGGAGTGAGCTGCAAAAAAGAGGTGTGATAGGACAGAGGACAGAGGGAGGGAAGGAGGTGGAGAGGAGAGGAGAGGAGAGGAGAGGCAGGAGAGCTGGCGAGAAGCACAGGTTGGCATTGAGTGGGATTAAGGCGATGGAAACCATTACTGAGCTCCAAGTGGAGCTGGTGACATCACCTCCTCCTCGTTTGTATTCTCTCTTTCTTTACACCCCCCCCCCAAAAAAAAGTCCACTGTAGGCCTTGAATAGAAAACAGAGAGAGAGAGAGGAACGAACAGAAATGCAAACGTAGCTCTTGTGGGAGTCCAAGTTTTTACCTCAAGTTAGTTTTTGGACTGTAAAGTTTATGACTGCCCTGTTATGACTCAAGCAGTGAAAATGATGTGGCAGATGAATAATGCAGGACTGTTTGGTTTCTCTGTTTAACTTCTAATGTCCTAAAACTTTTAATTTCCTCTTTAATTTTCCCATATTTTTTTAAACTCAGAAGCCACAGTTGCTGCCTTGTGTACTATTTTTCTATAGTTTTTCCTGCAATTTAGTGCACATACCCCATGTTTGGTAACAGTCAGATCTCCACTGGAAGTTCAGAGGATGAAACATGTCTTTTTTCACTCAAGATCCACGGTATATAATAGATTAAAAGAATCAGTAGATCTGGCAGATTGACATTCACAATCTACTGTATTAGAGCTATGAATAGAAAGTCAGTTAGTGTGCAGTCAGCTGGATAACACACCATCATTTCATATAATTAAATATCTTCATCAAAAAAGGTTTGACTTCAGGGCTTCTACAATATCAGATTTCATTCCAACAGTACAGTAGATTAAAGGATTCATGATACCATTATTATTGTGATATCTCTAGAAAATTAAAAAAAGGAAATGCCATCAGGCAAACAAGTTTTTTTCCTGTGCTGAGTGTTTGTCTCCTCTTTGTCAAATAAATGACTCCTTAAATATGAGTTTTGAAAAGTTTAGATAGATTCTGTATACATAACTGTGGAAAAATTTAGCAGTGACACTCAATGAATTTTTTTCATTTAAT
Organism: Acanthurus tractus; assembly: GCA_029783725.1. NCBI lineage: Eukaryota > Metazoa > Chordata > Actinopteri > Acanthuriformes > Acanthuridae > Acanthurus > Acanthurus tractus. The sequence goes on along the minus strand of JAQNCA010000001.1, from coordinate 18,012,793 downwards.
GGTTGATGGCCACCAGCATTAAGGTGCCACTCACTTTGGCAAAGCAAGAATGTAAAGATTTTTTTTTTTAAAGAGGTGTAGTATGATTACAAAGTACTTTCAAACATTTTAAATATCACAGATATTGTCAACACTCCATCTTCTACTAACTTGTGTTTCCAGGTGATGTTGAAAGCAGCTCCGTCATTCTTGAATGTCTTCCATCGTCTGGTGGCATCAATCATGCAGGAGGGTCGGCAGAGAGGAGACAGTGATGCAGGTGAAAAAACATTAGACACAGACTCTGACAAAAACACTTGTCATATCTTCATAAATTAAAATGGAGAAAAACATGTTGTGCAATGTTTTTAAAACACTGTTTGATTTAACCACTTTGAAAAGCAGGCTGTTGAAAATTAAATTCATTGCATATTCCAAACAGGTTTACAGAATTGCCAGTCAATTAAAATCTCTGTTTCTTTCAGTGCACTTTTCTCTTTGTAATGTAAATATGAATAAGACATCAGATTGGTAGCAAATGTGCTGTGTAAATCGGTTAAATTAACCCCAAAATCAATCTAATACTGTGTTAAGATTATAAAGAGGAAAATCTTTCTCTCTGTCCTTTTTCCTGCTCCTTAATGTTGGTGTGACTGGTAGGCACTGTGTGTCACACCCAGACACTCACTGCTGGCAGGTTCTGATAATTACTCAGCAACAGTCGTCTTCCAGAAATAGAGAAATGTTTAGACAGCGTTCACAATCCTTTCAGTCCACCGTAAACTACAGACATCTGCCAACGTAATCTCTGCTTAATCAACACAGAAATAATTACTGAGAGGCTAATAGGTCGGCTGTTTTAGCAAATTGTAGAAATATCTTGTAATTTTCTGTGGATTCTCTTGTTTTTCTAGATGTGCATCTGATTATCTGCTCCTCTAGTAAAACCGATTTATTACCTTGGCTTATAAACAAACACTAATGGCTTGATTGTGCAATTTAAGTGCAATAGGTCCTGGCTCGAAAGCAGCCAAGCTGCTAAGTTCTGGTCAAAATGCCCTTTGTTTAACTGAGGATGGTAACTGATTGAGCAAACTTGTAGTGTCACATGAAAACAGGTCAATGATTTAACAACAGTGTCTGTGTTTAAAGCTCCTGACAGTGACGTGTATCTCCAGTGCTCTCGACTGATAGAGAGGATGTACTCTCACATTGCTGCCACAGCTGAGAGCTTCACCACACTGTCGGCCTTCATGGTAGCTCAGTACGTCACCGAGCTGCAGAAGGTACACACACACACACACTCACACTCACTCACACACACACACAAGTATGAATAAGGCAGCAGGATCGCAGTTGATCCTTTGATCCAGCCCAGTTTGTCTAGCCATGCATGTAGAGCTTGCGAGATTCGTTCGAGCAGAGTGACAGAGACACTGACGCTCTGAAGCAGAGATGGGGGGTATTTCCTTCGGCCAGACTGTGAAATCTTAGTGAACAGGTCCAGGATTACTGTAACTCCATGTGCCGGAATGAAGCTTTAGGCTAGATGTTCCCTCAGAGCAGTGACTCACGTCTGGTTTGTGAAATCGGCTGTTCGTTGCTGCCAGACTGTATTTAACATGACGCCACCACCTGACTCAGCAGTTTCCAGCCGTGGCACATTGAGAGGAAGACATGAAAGTACCCATCCAGACAGAAAGAAAGACAGACAGACAGGCAGGCAGGCAGGCAGAGCTAGAATGAGGTGGTCCCGATTCTTTGAGCTTTATGTAAGGCATCCAATAATCCTAGAATTGGATTGTGCTTTAATGGAGCTTTTTCAAAGAGGTGGACCCCTTTTGTAAATCAGAAGTAATTTAGCCGTCTTCGTGTCAGAACTATTTCTAATGCCTGTAATGAACTTGCAGCAGCCAGGTGCTATTAGACCAGAACAGAGCCGCTGTTAGAAAAGTACCATTTATGTGCTGAAGGAATTTGTAGGCTTGGAGCCTTGTCTTGATATTAAACAGGTAAAACCTGGTGTTCTCTCTAACACTTACAAGAGCGCTCTGTCACTTCAGCTTTGTACTAGTGGGACTCATGAAAGAGTAGTGTCCTTTTTCATTTCATACATCCTTCTTCCCTGTCAAACCCAGGCACCTCTCCTACCCACAATGCAACTTGGGTGGAACAATCCAGCTGGAGATCCTGTGGTGCTAAATATGGTAACGGCTAATATCCTCAGAGATGAGGAGTGGACCACAGAGATCTTTTTAAGCTCACCCCTCTCTAACTGCACACACCAGATTTGATTCATATTTAATCTGGTAGTCTTCAGACCCAATCAGATTTTGAGCCACAAAATGCTCTGAAACAACAGCTCACAACTGTAAATCTATAAACTTCCTCCTGAATGATGGATAAATAAATATACTTCTTTAATTTTTGTTATGTATGTTTAACAAGTTCACATGCGGTTGCAAATGCATGCAAAAGCAGTGGACACTGACCTCAGGTAAACAAGCCTTCAGTAAGTTTAACACTACTACGTATTAGAAAAAACTAATTGAATCTGTTTTCATGTGTTAATTAAACCATTTATTCTGTAAATTGAGCAAATTAATCAGATACTTCAATGTAAGTGGAGCATGTTTAACTTCTTTTCTTAACACACAATCAGAAGAAATCTATTAAAACATGTGACAAATGTGGAGGAGCAACAGAGGGGAAACCTTTCCTCCAGGACTGACAGACATTAAATAGGTGACCTGTTGTCTTCGGTTGTCACAAAATCCGGTTCAAGTCATAACAGCAACACCAGACATTTAGATAGTCAGCATAACTCTAACTGTAACTGTGGCAAACTGCTGCTTCACAAGACCGTTGACAGGTAAGCTTTGTTTACAGGACCTCATAATGAGCTGTTACCCCTTTTATATGGGAAGCCTGTCATTAGGTGAGCCAGGTTTTATCTAATTGCTTACAGT
>JAQNCA010000001.1:17957757-17979420 GCA_029783725.1 Acanthurus tractus | reverse complement strand
CTGATCCAGTTTGCATCCTATTACTGCCAGTGTGATGTAGGTACTTGAAGCTGCCAGTGCACATAATTGATTTTAAAGTGATGTAGGAGACATCTAGTGTCCTGCAGGAAAACTATAAACAAAATTTGCATGTTCACAGATTCTGATTTTTTAATGAGGTACAAGGTGTGGATGGCCTCTTTTGGAATTTTAATTTGATAATTGTACAGTTCTCTAGGAATAAAAACATAAGAAACAAGCAGAATATTTTTAAAGGTCGTGTCTGAATACATGTCTGGAGGGGGTTTTCAATAATGCTGTTTAATTTTCTTAAATGTCTCCTATTACTCTTTGGTAAATTATTTGTCTGTGTTTTTAAGGTTTTAGCATTGCTAGCTGTACCATCCTTGCAGTGACATTTTCAGTTGTCAGAAAATTTGTTACAGGCAATCTTCATCCAGCCCCATCAGCAGGTCTGAATATAAATGTATCTACTAGGTTGGTTTATGACTAAATAACTGTTAATGTTCAACACCCCCATCTATCCTACTTTGTGTATCTAATTCTAATTGGCAAATGCTAGCAAAAAAAAGTAAACATGTAAGTAATACTTACTAAACATCAGCATTTTGGCATTGTCACTGTAAATATGGCGATGTCACTCATATTTAATAACAAATACGTGCAGGCTCATAACCAAATGTAGAGGTTTCTATGTTTTACTTCTCTTTGTAGAGGAAATAATATGCAAATAAAAAATGTGCTGATATGTTTGTATGGTTTGTAATGAAGCGATTAGAGTTTTTCCCCTTTTCTCTTCTTTTTTGTTTTTTTTTTCGGTTAACTTCAGTTTTAATTCATGTTATTGGGGTTTAGCATCAGTGTGAGTTCATTTTAAGGTCAAGTCTGACCAAGTTAAAAGCACCCCTACGTCAGGCTTTAGGTCAAGTCATTCCTGAAACATATTTGCCATTTATTCACCTGGTACCCAGGTTGTACTCATCTTCCTCTCATTTACAATGATAGTAAAATTAAAATAATTGTAACATTTGGATTCAAAAACCCTCTCTTGTGTATCCAGGATCACTGTGGTTTAATTTCCCTCTGCAACATTCAGCATTTTATGACATTTCTTTTGTTGCTTCTCATAAAGGTCAAAGAGCAGTCTTAGCTGCCCATTTCGGTACTTGGCTCTGATCTAGGTTCAGTGTCTTGCTCAAAGACACTTCAGCAGGACAGATGCTGGCTGTCACAGGCGCCTGAATCAGAGCCATCAACTTGAAGGACATTTTCTCTGATCACTGGCAGCCCTCACTGCTGTACGCTGCCCTGTGGGTGAAAGCCTGCACCAAGTGGACAACATGGTAGCTCAAAAACCGGCAATATGGCTTTCTTTGTTTGGTGTCATCAACACACGGGACACATGAGATATTATTCAAAATATATAATACCTATTTATGTCTGGACTAAAGTTTGTACTGAAGCCGAAGGTGAAGTGCATATATTATCCATATATTTCTTTTCTGATGTGTTTTTGGCCATGCTAGCAGCATTGCTGCAAGAACGTCACATTGGCTCAGAAAGATTATTAAGTATCTTAGTGAGTACTTGGTATGTATCCATTGTAGCTCAACAAAACTTTCAAATTTACTTTTTGCAAATGCATTCAAAATCCCAAGAGTTCCTCTGATTTTTGTGATTCCCCTGACATTTCCTCTGACATCACTATAATGCTTATGTGTTGGGTTTTTTTATGTGACTTTAAACACCATTATTGGATGGATTTTAATGAAATTTGTTTACATTAATCTCACTGTCAGGATTAATTGTGATCACTTTGCTGATGCTATGACTTTTCATCAAGCGCATTCATCATTAAAATGTGTCTAATACTTTGGTCTAAGACAGAATACCTCCCATCATCCTTAGACATGTTTTTAATAAAGTGCCTTTATCACACTACAATTCTGATCTTAGATGAAGAACGTGATAAATCAGGATCACTGTGTGCATGTTAGCATGCTGAAGGAGGCACTGAGCTCAAAGCACCACTGTGAAAACCTGCAGCACAGAGCTGTGAGGGTGCCTCTCAGTCTTGTTTAGAAATACATTAGTTTAATTTAGTAGCTAATTTAATTTTGTTCACCTTTCCAAGTTCACAAGCAGAAGCGGAGCGCTGGCCTGTTTTCAAGATAATTTCAGCAGTCCCCGGGCATACCAATACAAGATACAACAGTATAATACAATAGAGAGTAACAAATTTGATTTAAGCAGAGTTTTCAGTAATGACAACCTTTAGCGACATATGGTACCATGGCTGTGTGCTGCTGTCCGTCACTGTGTTTCATTCCCTCCTCTCCCTGCTGCTCTTGATGGCTGATGTAATGCACTGTTGTCCTCTGGAGGGATTTTGTGATGAATTAAGCTTGCAGAGCAAATCGGAGCACTGGCACTGTCTGTTGTATCAAAAACATGGTTTAATCTGGCTCTACACTGTGAAATCAAAACCGGTTTTTTATTACAAATTTAACACAGTAAAGATGTTCTCTTAACACAAACGTCGATTTATATTTGTTTGTGGCATGTCTTTATTTTTCATTTACAGTTTTGCTTGGCATCTATGTGTATGAGTAAGCAGTGCCTAGGGGATACTCTTTATGTTTGTGTGCGTGTGTCATTTGGTTAACTCTTGGCTCCTATCTGAGGTAATCTATCAGTGGATGTGATCAGATTACTGTGGATTACACTCTGACTATTAGAGACTGGATCAAACACACACATTCACTCTCAGACAGATGAGCATGCGTGTAACCAGACTGACGGACTAATGTATGTGAGCTCATAAAACCCCCACGTACACAAATGTGAACTGACACATGATAACACACATGCACCCACCCACACACACACACACACACACACACACACACACACACACACACACACACACACACACACACACACACGCTAAGTCTGATCTGCTGATCTGTCGGAGGCTTAGAGTCCATCCCATTATGAGAGAAGCAGGTGTGAGATCTCTGTTGTGCTCTGTGTACATCCTTCATTTGGCAGAGAGACAAAGTTTAATAGGACTGGTAACTGCTCCTAAACACAGAGTTGGACTATGAATTGCCTAAAAATAGACTAACCTTCCATTTAAATTTTGTAGCTTGATTGCACGAGGCCTTCTGTTTACGTTAATCCCTAAAGGATTTGTGCCCATTGAAATACCCTTCAGTTAAATATCTGTCAAACATTGCTTAGACGAGAGGTGAGGAGGAACTCTCAGTTCATTTTTGCAGAGTTCTTATGAAGTCACGACATGACGTGCCAGAGATGCCTTCGGTGCAATCAGCTGTAAAAGACAGAAATTTTTGACGTGCAACAGGCAGATAGAGGCTCCTATTTTTTCCACTTCTTTCTCAACAAAGAATGAATTTTTGAACATTGAAATCCTCCTCACCAACCTCAGTGTGTATTCGTGCAGCTACCTGAACTTTGTCATGTTGTAACATTGCTGTTCATGCATATCAGATGTTATTTTCTCACTTGCCCTTTTAATTTCCTGTCACCGTGTGCATGACACAAAAAGACTCAAAACCATTTTTTTTTTTTCCTAATGAGTATAAAATCACACTATGTGCAGTCAGATGCTTAATGCAGCCCTACATAAACCAACAATAAAGCACGGAGATAAACACACGCCACAGGGACACGGAAGCCCACAAGAGTTGTTAGGTGGCTCAAACCAGGAAAACAAACCAACTGCCATGGGAGGAAAATCCTAAAAAGGCAGATTAAAGAGGAGAATGATACAGGAAAAACTGGGGAAAAATATCTTTGCTGTTGCTATATAAATAACTATCTGCCACAGCCTGAAAAGAATAATCCTATGTTGGTTCTTTTGTCTGACCAAAATCTCAAAACTCAGGATTTCTAGTGATTAAAGAGAGAAACGCAGCAAGTTTTCTTGTATTTTCAGCACTTAAGTGTATTTTAGTAGAAAGGAACAACAACTGGAAACTGTCTTGTGGTAGTTTAAGTTGAAAATGATACAAAGCAAATGTTGTGATGTAGCAACTAAAACTCAGTTAGGCTTTTAAGGGAATAGTTTGATGTTTTGTGGATTATGCGTCTTAGCTTTCTTGCCTAAAGTTTAATAAGAAAACAGATAGCAATCTCATGTTTTTACAGTAAATATGAAGCTACAGCCGGAGACAGCTGGGTTAGCTTAGCAAAAAGCCTATGAACAGCAGAAAAAGCTAGCCTCATTGAGCTTAACCTCTGTCCAAATGAAACAAGATCTGCCTACAGGCATCTCTTATTAATAACATTAAGAAATTGACACCAGACATAGTAACTTGTAAAACTATTGCATGTCATTTGTACATTGTAAAGACTAAAAAAAAAAAAACTTTAGAATTTAGTGACCTTTTGAGCAACTGAATGTTTGTTAACATCAGACAAAACTGGACTAGCTCTTTTTCCAGTTTTTGTGCTCAGCTAAGCCAAGCTATCTGGCTGCTGTCTGTGGCTTCATTTTAACTTTACAGATGTGATAACATTATCCATCCTCTCATCCAACACCCTGCAAGAAAGAGAATAAGTGTATTTCCAAAAATATGAAACTATTCCATTAAACATCACCAATACTTTGATAATTTGGCCTTATACACTCGCGCTGTGCAGCCAAACTGGGTTCAAACTGGAGACATTATTTTAAAGTTGTGGAATTTCTGAATATTTTGGGAATGTGGATGAAATTATGCAGAAGACAGCCAGAATCTTTCCATTGGATGAAATGTTGTAGCTATGACAACCATGAGGTTTCAGTTTCACAATATGTGGACGTCAAACAGCTTTAAGATATAAGGGAGTGTGATGCAGAATAAATATATGATTCTGTGTAAATGATTATGACTTTTCAACTTAAAATGTGCACAAAGCCCAACAACACTGTGCTTTATTTCTTTTTCAATGTCTCTGGCTCTCGCTGTTTCAGTCAGGTGTGTTTGTTTTGACGTGTGTGCACAGTTTTAATCAATCCTGTTTCCAAGTGAAGGAGAGGCCCAAACAGGTTGAGGCCATTTACACCAAGAGATTTTCGTAGCCATTCATGTGATGTGAGTTATAAAAATTACTCTCCCAACATATGCTCTTTTCTCAGCCTTTTAAATCATGTTTCAAACAATGTTAAGACATATTTACAGCCATCATTTGTTGATAAAGCATGTTTACTGGTCCCAAAAGCGTTGTTTTTATCACCTCCTAATGCTTTCTGTCATGTTGTGTTCTGTGATAGCCTGCAATTCCCGTTCATCACAGGTGGTGTTTCTCAGGCTGCACAGACATGAAACTGCAGATCAGTACTTTCTCTCCCATTACTCTTCTCTAATTCACTCTTTGTTTCCCTTCTCATTTTGTGAAGTTTCCCTTTTCTCATTTCTTGTTTCCAAATCCATCTCTCTTTCACTCCCTCTTATTTGCCTTTCTGACACCTTGCTCTCTTCACCTGTCTGATCATTTTAATAGATGAAAAGATTTATTTGTGCTGTTAAAACAAGAAGAAAAGGGACCAAGTGAACCTAGAACTGTTGTCGTAAAACATGTTTTTGGCACGAACAAGTACAGCAGTAAACTAGTAGATATCCAACAGGCTGTCTGCAGTATCCTTTGAGTGAGTTTAAAGGCTGCTTGTTCAGCCAGCTGTCTGTCATTCACATGGCCTGTTTATAAATTGATCATAAATAAAACAGCTGCATAAACTGTCATTCTTACTAAAACTGTATTTGTTGCCTCACAGCAGTTAACCACACAGAGCTGGTGAGGTAAATTCAGGTGTGGTTGTTGGGCTAATACCAATAAAATCAGATTAGAATGTGCTGATACTAATCTTAGTCAGAAAAGTTGGGATGCTGCATAATACAATAATAAAACCAGAATGCAGTCATTTGCGGATAGACTGTGTTTACACTTGTCAGTTTTACAAAGTTCTCTTGAGCTAGTGTTACAATATCCTAAATGCAATCGTGTGTTTCACAAAGTGGTGAACCTTTCTCCATCCCAGTCGGTGATTGAGTGTTTCCAGTGTTGTCATACCAAATCATGATACTATCAGTTGTTCATCCATTTACCTGTGTAATGATCCTAACAGTTTTTAAAGCTGTCCACGACTTTCTGAATCTTTTGTTGCCTTTGACCTAACTTATTTTAAAATATGTTGCTGGCATCAAACTCAGAATGGGCATATATTACAATCAATACATATATTTGTGATAAACAATGAAATTTATTAGGCAAAACATTAACTATATTGTCTTTTTCCTGTTTTCAGTTGAGTGTGAATGAATGAATGAATGAATGAATGAAATTTAGGGTTGGAAATGCTCACATGGAGCCAGCATACTTCAAATAGACATCTCTCACAGAGTATTTGTCAACCACAGGAGTAACTGATTACATTAACAAAACCTGCATCACTCCTAAACATGTATAATGATAGATCTGTATCATTAAAGCATCACTGAATAATGAAATTAATGGGGCTAAATTCCATTTTTGCTGCTTTGGTTTCCGGGTCCAGGTATTGTTAATGCCGGCTCACTGTAACGCTGTCATGGACATGTCTGTGCAGGGACACTTCGTCAAAGCGGGAAAAGCACATATGTTACCAATAATATTAACAAATAGTCTGTAAAAGAGGTTCAGGCTCATTGGCATGACTTACTGACATGGACTGAAACCACTGTTAATGTTATTAGTTACATCTGTGCTTTACAGCTATGGGAAACTTTAAAATGACAGAAAGATCTGTAGGATGTGAGCTCACATTTGTTCCACAGGGTTTATGTCTGGATTATATATTTAACACAACTTTGGCCTTGCTGAAAAGTCGCATGAGGAAACCATAAATATTTCAGGGCTGATGACTGTCTGTTCTTCTTGTCATGGCTGCAGGCTTGTCTACAAAGTGCACTTGGAAGGTACATACTATGTATGCTTGTGTGTGTGTTGCATTAAGGCACAGATCCCTTGACCATCCCCAATGTCTGTGTGCACTTGCCAAAGACTACTTTTTACAGTTGCTGTTGCACATGATGCTGCACAGGAGTACAGATGCTTTGGAAAGGCTTTTTCTCATGAGATGCAAAGTTTTCCACGTCACTGAATCTATATGTTTCTGTAGAGGCCCTCAGCTGTGGAGCATGAGGCAGCCAGGCCTTTAAAGAGGCAACTGAATGTCTCTTTGAGGAGGCTCAGAACAGATGATGGACATGGCAGTCATGATCGACCTGATATGATGGACAGAAATACACATCTTAGTTGACCTCATTCAGTGTCTGTCAGTGCTTTAAGGTCCTACAATCACTCTGCAGTGGGATCATACTGACAACAGTCCACAAAATGAAAAGATTTTGCAAATGCAAGTGTGAGTATAGCCACTGCATGTTGACTGACACTGAAAATTTGTTAAAAAAAGAAAAAGAAAAAAAAGAACATGGACAAAACACAGACACATGAAACATCTTGAAGAGTTGGCCATAAAAAGGTCAGTAGGACTGCACAACCCAACAAAGCAAAGAGTCTGAAGCCAATTTGGAGCTTTATATTACCTGAAAATGTGTCCTGTTTTCCCTTGCGGAACCTGTCAAGCTGTATTTTTGCTGTAAGTGTCTTGCCAGTGTTGGTTTTCATCCTACACTCTGCATTACCATCTGACAGCGTGCACATTCAGCTGTCGTGAACACTTACAGACATTGATTGAAACTGATTTTAGGTGGGGTTTTCATTGTAGTTGTGCTTTTGATATGGTCCAGTCTTCTTTCCATCACTAAGAAAAGAGCATAGTTTTAGAACAGACTGACGCTCTGTCCAAAGACAGATGAAAGGTTGTCACTGAGTGAGTTGATGGGCGAGAGCCACAGAAAACAGCAGCAGTTATTTTGCTACAAGAAATGCCTTGAAAGCATAAAATGTGGAAAAATAGTGTGAAAATCCTTTTTCTACCCTTTACCACTTCTCTCAGGTGTAGCCTAGAAATAAACTGTTGAATACTGTTTGTGGTTGCCTCTAACACCACGCTGTCATTGCCTGTCTGGAGGCAGTAAAGAAAACAGATCAATAAAGCATTTTGGAGAAGCTGAAGGTGAACGGGAACTACAGAGCAAATAAGACAGTTGGACAATAGGACTCTAAAGTCAAGGGCAAAGGTCTGGACAGGGAATGAAGGGCGCTAATAGCTTTGCCTGCTAGTGTATTGATCCAGTGGGTTTTAATGGTAACACAGGTGAACACAAGGAGGAATGGCCTCGGTCGACTGTCCATTTGTGTAAATGGTGAGGGCTTGATATGACTGCAGTTCTCAGTGCAGCAATGAAGTTGATTATTGATGATTGAATGGGATGAAATGTGTATGAATTGATTGGTTTCATGAGTGCTTTGCTAGAAGACAGCTTTGATACTGGGCCAACCGTATCGCATTTGCTGGACATCCTGTTGTCTAAATCTACTTAACCTGAGTGGACTGCTCACGACTGTGAATTCGATCTCGTCAGTTTCAGTTTTCACTAAATGAAGTGCCCCGAATGTGTTATCTCTGTTGAGCTTTGAATAAAAAGCAGGAGCGGGTCGAGCTCTGCATATCATGTCTGGTTCCAGCATGTAATACTATGCCAGTTCACACACAGTATCTCCTCTTATATTTCTCCACCACTTACATATAATATGCATTATGTGAGTATGGATGTATGAACTGAATTTTATAATAACCTTCATCCGGGACTTATCTTATGAACGCACAGCAAGTTTCTACCATGTTTGTTCTCTTAAAACTATGTCTATTGAGTTTAGTCATATCAAATTTACATTTTTACTTATGTTCAAGTAAAGTTGTGTGATGATCTCAACATTACTGTAAAATGCTCAAATGTTTTTGTTTATTTTGTTTTGCTACCCTTTTTGAATAGAATCACTCTGAGCTGCTCCTCTATTTGCTGTTTTGTTTACCTGCTTCCAGATTAAACAGTGTGGATCCATGCTAATCTGTGTCAAACTGTTTGGGTGTTTGCTTTCAGGATGAGTGGGGCTCCAGTGACTCGTCCAGTAGGAACAAAGCTCACAGCTCAGACGACAAGTCTCATGGCCTGGAGACTCTTCCACCAGGTAAGAAACTTCACTCACCACCATACATTACAATGACAGTGTCTAAATGACAAGACTGCATGAAGATGTTGGGAATAAATGAGGTGTTATCAATAAATATATTTATTTCAATGTTTGATAGAAAAGAAGTTATATCACGGGTTTTCTTTGAAAAAAAATTAACAGATGTAAAATCTTTTGTCATATTTAAAGTCAGTTTATTTGACAAAGTTCTCCCTCAGGATCAGAAGAGAGTTCTGTAGCTCATTGGAAGTGGTTGTAGTTGTAACAGAGGCAATGTCAGGACATACATCCCAGCTGCAGAGCATGTGCACAGTGGACACTGGAAACCGCAGTCATGTATCCAGAAAATATCCCACATCATGTTCCCACAACTGAAACCATCCTGAAATGTGGTAACAAAGTGGCATGGTTTTAGAGTTTTATTAGCAGAAGAACATGAACATCCTCATCCTCCCTAACCTCAGAAAAAAGAGTTGACAATTCAGCGCAGCCCTGCAGCCTGCTACAATCTTCAAATGCAGGAGCTGCAAATGTATCCAAAATAATTCAGGAATCCATTTTAATCCTGCCGGAAACCCAGCTATGCTTCTCCACCCAGACTTTGAGAAACATTGTCTGAGTCCAACAGTGTAGAGCGGAGCAGAAAAGTTGCAGCAGAAGGAGCATGTGAGCAGCGATTTTGCATGCAGCTCTCATCCTCAGCTTGACTCAAAGCAGCCGCCCCTCCATCACCAGTCCGTGACCTGCTAAAGCTGAACACACACTCGCTTATCAGATCCAGCAGTGGAAATGGAATCCAATTTGAATGTTGAAGTGGGGGCAATTCAACTTCAGGGTGATTTTACAGGATTAGAACGATGGCAGCGTATCACAGCATCAGCCACAACACACACACACACACACACACACACACACACAGGAGGACACAAACACACATAAGAGGATGAGACTAAGAATGAGGGAAAGTGGTGAAAAAGAGAAAGTAAAGGGGAGAGGGAGGAGATGACAAAAGATGGATGATAAAGGAGCAAGAAGGCAAAAGAGCTCAGGTTGTTCAGAAGTGTGTGAATGTTTTTTCTTATTTTGTCACAAGAATAAGTGTATGTCTTGGCTTTCTGGTGCTGTGTGCCTGTAAAACATGGTGATGCAATGAGTGAATCTTGTTAGGATGAATATTTGAGGAACTGCTTTTGTTTCGGTTCTTTGTTTTTCAAGAATCTGTTAAAGTTTGTCACTTTATGACATAAACATACATGTTTACGCAAAGTCAATTCCCATAGATAAAATGCCTATCCACAACGGAAGTAAACATGTTAACAGCCTGGTACCAAAAACAGTTTTGGTATCTACTGCTAATTTTCCTTTCATGGAAACTGTACGGGCATGAATGTTTTTTATGTAACTTGCTTATTTGAATCAAATTAAATTATGGTCTAAGTTTTGCAGAAAATCAAAAGAGAATTCCACACACAGTAGCTCCCTTAATGTGCATTTATTCAACACATCCACAACGGTGACATTTCAAACTCCATGCTCTTTTTTGGGCCCAAAGTTCTGCATAAATAAGGACATGGCCACTTAAAGTTACATCTGCCCTTACTTTTTTCTAGGTGTCACACAGTCATTAATAACAATGCAAATCCGTCCAACCTTAAACCCTTAGCTCAAATGTGGTCACGTCTGGCTCTAAAGACCTGAGACGGTGACGACCATAATGCCAGACTTGAAACTTTAAAACAGTAGAACACAAACCAATGAATGACATTGTTGTGGTTAAGTCAACTGTTTTTACATACTGTCTTGTGGTTCTACCTCCATTTTGATGGTCTATACTCACTCCTTAAAGCTCAAAATGACATCTTAAGACTTCTTTTTTGTCCAACCAACGATCCAAAATCCAAAAGGATCTAATTTATAATTATAAAGCTGGAAAAGGCAGCACATCATCAGTTCATCGGAACATTTAAGCAGAGAATGGAAGATTTAAAGCTGGATCAGTTATCAAAATGATACTAAATAATTTTTATCAAATGACTAAAAATTGTCTCGTTAAGCATAACTTCAACTCTCATAGTCTTAAAATTATTTTGTGTGTTTTGTAATTAAGTTAAAAAGCATACACTTTGAAAAGAATCTGCAACCACTCAGTTTTCCACTTTTGCTGACCTCCAGTGATTTTGGATCACTGTCAGGGAGCGCCGTCCGCAGAAGTGATTGCAAATGACTGTTTCACGCACATGCCTCAAACGTGGGCGTTCTCTGATTCGGTAGGCGGAGGGTTTATGGTTCTGATCGAGGGAACAGTTCTGAGTGCGAATCCTGCCTGCCAGTTACCATCAGTTGGACACGAGACACAAGACATGAAGGCTTTTACAGAATGTTGCAAAAATAACTTAAAAACAGCCAATCAGAAGCAGCTGTGGGTGGAAACTGTTCAGTGACAAGGGAGTCGAGGGAGCGTGAAAACCGTTCAAACCAACTGACCACACCGTTCACCGGTACAGACCCAGAAGCAGCAAACCACCAGCTCTGTCACAATGGGTGCACCTGCTAGAGTATCGGAAAAATGTCAACCGCCTGAGTAAATCCTAGTGAGAAAGTGGACAGTTAAATCTGCTTTGAGCGAGTTCAGTGCACTAAAGAAAACAGCAGGAATGAAAGAGAGTCTGCAAGATAACGATTTTTCAAAGTCTGAGCTAAAGACTTGCAAAGTAAGAAGTTGAAACATTAATTTCACCACATTAATTACTGGCTGCCACTAAACAGAGATATCAGCAAGGACATCACACACTCTGACACATGCAGCAGTGTCTCGGAGGCGCAGTTATACAGTTTCAGGCAGATCATTGCAAGCTTTAGCCAATTAGGATGCCAGACACTTTCACATACTGTCAGGGTAGACACGCACACACACTCACACACACTCTCTGGCTCTTTTCTCCTCGTCAGGCCCAGTTTCTCTCTTTCTGTCTGTCTGTCTGTCTGTCTGAGAGTGTGTAATCTCACGCTGCCATATGCTTAACACAAGTCATTAGCATAGCAGCTGCAATCGGCTAATTAGCTGCATTATTATTCGTGTGTGTCTGTGTCCCAGTAGTCAATGATAAACTGTGAAATTAAACATGACAACTTTCTCTGTTGAGCGAGCAATGATCTTGGTAATCTGGTCAGACAGGCACAGTGTGCTCTGACTGTGTGTAGGTTTGATAATTATTAATTTTTGTGTTTTCCAAACTTTTCATTTCAGGCCGTAGTAAATTACTAAATTCAGAGGGATTTTTTTTTTTTTTCTTACCGTGTACCATGTATAATAAATGTTCTTTTGTGTTCTTCAGCTTCACTAAAGTGGTTTCGCCTTGTCTGTGTTTGTTGTTTATATTCTGTTCCGCATGGTTCTGGCATATGAGCAGCATAAATCTTATGTCAGCTTTCCTCAGTGCCATGTTGCCGCCTTGTCAAGCAGCAGCTTGACGCATCAAGGTTTCCTTCCTGTCAGTCCTGAAGGACTGTTGCATCAGCCAGGCAGCTGCCCACATTTCACATCCCCACCGATGTTTCATCCAAATCTTTCCTGGGACACATTTCCAGCTTTTTGTGAAGATTTGACCTTCAATTTTAGAGGCAGCTTTTTTTTTTTAGAATGCTACATTTATTTTACACGCATGTCACCAGAGAGTCACAAAAAATGTGTTTCTAATTAAAATCTGGACTTACAAAATATTCTCAGGTGGTTAAGTGTCAATGGAAGTATAAATGACTTTTTTACTCCTGTGTGTCACTTTATTCATATCATGATAAACATCTATTCAACAGTATAGACTAAAAAGCTCAAAAAATTCATTCGACCTGTTTACAAGCCCCAGTAGTATGTTTTTGGGCACCAGAAGCCCTTTTTGCCTAAAAAATACACTAAACGAGCTGGAATGTAGTTTATGGAAAAGATGTAGAAATATTTATATCTTTTTATCCTTTCCCTTCATCTTTCCACCCCCATTAAACCACAGTGAATGGAAATTAGTAGCACAAAAATGTTTCTGTGGAGGCTTCTTGGTTGTGTGCTTGTTTTAATTATGTGTTTGTTTGTTTGTGTGTGTGTGTGTGTGTGTGTGTCCAGGTAAGGTGCGCTGGCAGGATTTTGACCAGGATCTGTACGTTGGAGCCACGGTGGTCCGACCGGGTCAGGATCCGTACGCCAGGAACAAGTTCAACCAGGTGGAGAGCGATAAACTGCGTATGGACAGAGCCGTGCCTGATACAAGACATGACCAGTATGTAAACCACAGAACACACAAAATGTCCACATCCTAAACACATGCACGCAGCAGCTGATATGAATGAACCACAGTGATGTCTCTCTTAACCTTTAATGGTTGCATGTGTAATCACAGGGATTGTGTGTGTATATGCTGCCCTTTGCTATCTGTGCATTTGACTAATTGGAGCAAGACTGGATAAGATCTCTTGGAAACTCCCTCTATCAGGCTCTATCAGATGAAACCAGGAAGTAGCAGCAGAGGAAACACGCACTGTTCATTGTGTGCTCTATTCATTACACCAACTCTGCTAATGGCCTTCAATTGTTTGGCTTGTTAAATGGGTGAAGAGACGAGAATAAACCATGCTTCAATATCTGTTGGATCCGTTTAAGAGTATTATCACGCTTTATTAGGCTTGACTCTACTGTCTGCCAGGTTTTCTTGTTGCCTCCCTAATTATTTTGCAGAATAGCAGTCATACAAAACAAAAGCTGCCTATTCTAATCTTTAATTGTTTCTTTGTCCTTGTAAAATTTAAGTTGAAATTGTTTTGCTTTAAAGCTCTCTGATGTTGGCAGTGATCTAATATTTCCCTCAATAACAAAGTATGATTGTTGTTCCAAGCTTTTTTACTTTTTTAATAAAGCATAAATACTTAAAAGTAAAGTTCATTTTGAACAAATGTTTCAGCACTAAGGCCGATGAACAAACAACAGGCAGCATTTAAACGGTTCACACAGACCATGACAATTTTAAATGCTGAGGTTTTAGACAATAACCTCAAACTATTCTTGTTTTATTATATATATATATATATACGTGTGTGTGTGTGTGTGTTTGTGTGTATATCACCAAGTGTTTTCCCCAACTCTTCACTGTATGTGAAAATAACAGCAGTGTGTTGATTTTATGAATCTTTTTTTATGATCATGACTGTGAGAGTCCCACCGCAAACCTGCTTATTTTCAAAGTTGTGAAGAAATGACTGAACTTGAGTCAGTGTGTGAGCCCTTGTCTCAGTGTTTTTGACTCCTGTGAAATAGTTGCTTTCATTGGTTTCAAGTGAGAGATTAGGCTTTAGAGCTCAGTGAGAAGAGAAAGAGCTTCTCACTTTGTTCACCTGTAGAAAAAGAGGACGTCCTCACAAGAGTTTGCGTTTTGCTTCCAGGCTGTGCATCATCCTGGGAGAGGGACCGGAGCATTATGAAGAAATGAAGGATATTTTATTAATTATTTTCATCCATCACTAAAATATGGTTTATTTTTGTCACTCGAAGCGGGTGGTGTGAAACAAGCAATTTTTCAACAAGTTTTTCCAATTAAGAGAGTTTCGAGAATGTGACTTGCAGTGGGAAAAATAGCGCATGAGTTGAAGGATGGGAATACAAAATGATTTGTGTGTTTACTTGTGAATCAACTCAAGACATAAAGGAGAAAAAAAAATGCTGAAAACAGTCATTTCACAACAATGATTCATTGTATCTAGCCTGTGGTTTTCCTTTGTGATTCAAGGACCATTCTTATAAAGGCAGCTGTTTGGCCTCACTGATGTATTGACCTAATGTAGACAGCTGGAGCCATTAGCCCACTAAAAGAGCAGGGATGTGTCTCCTATTGATCTCGCACTGATGTGTCATTTGCACAGCATGCAGCGGCACTCGCACTGTGAAGGTTGTCCAGAAAAAAAAAGCCTAGTAGGGTTTTTTTCAGGCCAGGACCGCTTAATCAGGGCTTTCAATGGAAGATTATAAGTACTGGTAGGTTTGTTCTGCTGTATAAGACTCACACGGACACACACACTCTCTCACACACATACACTGATTAGGTTTTTTGGCAGTACAGGAGGGTGCAGGTAAATTAAAGATTTATGAAGCTGCATGTTGGCTGTTTCCAGGCTTTTAAAAGCGATGCTGCTCTGACAGATGTGGCACAGTGACAATAGGACCGCACACACATCATGCACACAAACAGCCCAATGAAAGTGTGTGCTGTTCATTCAGTATATACAGAGCTTTTTATATAGTACACACTGCAAATCTGGTATGTGTTTAAGAAACCTCTCTGTTGGTAGAGTATCTTAAATTATAGGCTAAAGATCATTTTTCAAAACTGGATTTGAAATACTTTCCACGCAGACACATATGTCACACGCATCTGTTTATTTACATGATATATATGTTCAGTGAACGCAGTGTTACAATATTGGTAACAGTTTTACTTAAAGAGGCTGTCTCGTGGTGATAAATGCTTCATTTTCTCCTCATCCTCTCCTTGGCTCCTCGTCTCATGTTGTATTCCATCGTTCATGTTCCTCACTTTTAAGTCATTGTGAGGATTTGTTCCTTTTGGACACACACGCACACACGCATGCACACACACACACACACACACGATGGAGGATTTTTTTGCCCTGTGGTATGTAAAACACACTGTCAGTCCCAGCTTCAGTTCAGCATTACCCTGTGTGTGTGTGTGTTTGTATGCGCGTGTGTGTGTGTAAACCTAAACCTCAGAGTCACTGTGTGCACTGAATCCTGTTTATCGTGTTCATGTATTCAGACTGTGTTCAGGGAGCAGTTCCAGCTCGCAGCTTTGCTCACACATTCAGCTGTGTGCTTCTGTGCGTAGGAGTGTTTGTGCCCGTGTTCATTTGTACATATGAAGGTATTTATGTTTTTTTTTTCGTTTGATATATTTTTCTGTGTTTTTATTACTAATTCCCGTGTTTTTATTTTGTGTTGTATAGTTGCAGACATAAACAATGGAAGTCTGACCTGCCGGCCTCCAGCGTTGTCATCACCTTCCACAATGAAGCGCGCTCTGCTCTGCTGCGAACTGTGGTCAGGTAGGTTAATTGTGTGTGGGCTGTCACATTCAAAGAACTTTTCTATTTGGATTTGTCGGCTGAAATTCTTTTTTTCAGGCCTTCTGTTATCGATGGCCATGATCGTAGGCATTATGTTTTTTGGGTTGTCTGTCTGCCCATCCTTCAGATTTGGCACAAATATCCACTTGGACTCTCAGATGAACTGATTAGAATTCCAAGTCAAGGTCACTGGATTCAAAAAACACATTTTTGGCCGCACTCAGGAATTTTTTACACAAATATTCATGAATTTCACACAAATATCACATTGGATAAAAGTATGAAGAGATGATTTTATATCCAAAAGGTCATAATGTTCTGCAAACACATTTCAGGCCATTACTCAACATCATAACTTAGGAACAGATTGGTAGGTCGAATGTGAATCTCATATTTAGTCCGATTTTGAATTGATGACACTTCACTGTTTACATCTTCTGTGCTGCTGGCTTGGAAATTTGAAGCCTCTTTTTGTAGAAATGATAGCATCTTTGCAGAAACATCCATATTTGAAACATTGTAGTTCAAAACAAGCTCATTGATTAACCCTAGCCTTTGATATTGAGCTTCAGAGGATTGAAGATGCACCATGTGATGAATCTTCTCTGTCAGTACCCTTCACTTCGCTGTGAAAATAGATTCTAAGCTAAGACAACATCAGCAACATCTGAATAACATACTGGAATCATACATGTAAATATAGTACCAACTCCCATTTGACCCCAAAAAGCTTAATATCTTTTTTGTTTTAATTTTTCTTTAATGTGAAACTGAACAGACATTGATGTAAGCTGCTGTGGTTCACAGAGGCAAACAACCACAAGGTGATAAATTCTGTTTGATACTTATTATCTTCCTGTAAATTCTCTTTATGTCTCTCTTTCTTTCTCACTGCTTAGTGTCCTGAAAAAAAGTCCTTCTCACTTGGTCAGAGAGATTATTCTGGTTGATGACTACAGCGATAACCGTGAGTATTGTACACAAACATAACTAATGAGATCAGCGTGTAAATGTGATGTGCGTGTGGCATCTGTGTGGTATCTGCTTTGTGTGTGTTTCAGCTGAGGATGGAGCGCTGCTGGGAAAGATTGAAAAAGTCCGTGTGTTGAGAAACGACCGCAGAGAAGGTAATTGGAAGAAGAGAAGAGTCCCAATGCAATTATTTATCCCATGTTTATGTGTGAGGGGGAAAATAACCTGTATGATAGCAGACAGGTTTTTCATTTTTCTGTTTTATTTGCTTTGTATTGCTTTTGTAAACTGCTGATTTCTTCAGGACTGATGCGTTCAAGGGTCCGTGGTGCAGACGCCGCCACAGCACCGGTCCTCACCTTCTTGGACTCTCACTGTGAATGTAATGACCACTGGCTCGAGCCGCTTCTGGAGAGAGTGGCTGAGGTACACACACACAAACACACACAAGCACACACAAGCACACATGTACTCAGTGGTATTGTAAGTCTAAGTTTCACATCCACTCTGTCTGTAAAACTGCCTAAAAATCATTCCTTTATTTTTTTCTGAGCTTTGCCATCATTACAGCTCTCTCTACTTTTGGAATTCTCTCCATCTACAGGCTTTGCACACTGTATAGTTGAATAAAGTTATACCTTAACTCTAAATTAACTTTGACTTTCAATTGGTCAAAACCCAATTGCAAAAGGCCCCAGAAAAGCACAATGTGGAAATATTTTAATGTAGAAGGTTCAGTAACAGTCTATTTTAGTGTGTTTAAAATGTACTTCATCACTGATCTTAGAGCTGAAAATGGCTTCATAATAGCAAAAACGTTATTCATGTCAGTAGGGGGATTTGTTTTTCTCATTTCTCTTTCACAAAGAGGTCAGAGGTTGGCTCTGAAGCAGCACCCCTGCAGCTGACAGTTGCTCATTGTCTTGTAATCAGTCATGTGCAAAACAAAAAGCTTCAATAACTCAGGAATGTTTGGACTCGTTGTATAAAAGCACAATTTTTACCGCAAGAGAAATTTCACCTCTTTATCTGACACGGTTAAAAAATAATTTCTCAAAAATGTTATAATTAAATTTGGTAAATCTTCAATAATCTTTTAGGTCAGAACTATTATTCCAAGTTTTAGAACTGTTATTATAACCGCAGTCAGCTGTAAAAGAATAAACACAAATTGAACTGCGTTGCACATCACCAGTGTGGTGATATTTCAAGTGAAGTCTTGAGCTTCTTGATTAAACATAATCTCATTTTGAAGTGAGATGCTGTGTGTGAAATAGAGGTCATTCTTTAAATATTCATCTTATAGGAGTGAAAACGGTCTAATTCCACTCTTGATCCTCCCAGACGGGCTGTTTTGTCACTCCCAAGTTAATAAATGCCTCAGTGCCAAATCTAAAACATTTTGCTGTCAAAGTAATTGACTGCTTTTCTTCACTGTTGTCGCACTCGTGAATAATTAACCACTCGGTGCGAAAAAGAAAGAAGAACAATTGCAATTTGTGTGTGTGAAACCCTCATGTGTCATATCAAAATGTCTCACACACAAAATAAAATGTCACTCAGAACCCAGAAGCTTGTTTCTATTATGGTCACTGAGGCCTTTTGAGCGGTCTTTTCTTTAAACTTCTGTGTGATTCACCTCTGTTGTGTTGAGAGCTTTACAAACCCAGTGATAAAACAAATACAAAGGATAAACTAAAAATATGAATCATTGCTCAGAGTTGTCATCTAGGTTCTCTTGTTAAAGTCCAAAGTACCAGATTTTTAAAAGATTCCCATTCTGAGATTGTCCGGAGCTGATAAAATACCAGTGAATTACTGCCTGTCCTTCCTTTTTAGGACAAGACCAGAGTTGTTTCTCCCATCATTGATGTCATCAACATGGACAACTTCCAGTATGTTGGAGCCTCGGCCGATCTGAAAGGAGGTACCGTACACAAGTAGAGAGGTACTTCAAAACACATGTGGCGTCCTGTCCTTTGGGTCAGTGAGCAGAGCTCGAAAACAAGGCTGTGTGTTAGTTAGAAGCCGGCTGCCGCTGTTTGTCACACAACACCAGCTCTTCTGCAAAGTAAATACCCAGGATGTTTAGTCTGAGCTTATTGAACATAAACAGCATCGTCCACACTGCACTCTTATTCTAACTGAATTTGAAGTATGTAGTGAATTTGTACTGATAGAGTGACGAGAGAAAGTCCACTGAAATATGTCAGTATGCCAGCATGTTTGTTGAGTGTGGTGTTGATTGGTACTATATTGACCAACAGTGCAAAGCACAGTTGAAATGGAGGAAAAAATAAAACTGCTTGTGCACATACAAAAGAAAAAAATAATGTAGCCTTAATTATTCCAGTAATCTTTTAATCTGCCACTATCATTTTTTTTCTATTACTAATGAAAAACTTAGCTACATGTTGTGTAAAGTAGAGGCTCATGGAGAATTATCACCTGACTCTACAGCTCACCTCTGCTCATCCAAGTGTTTCAGCCTCTTACAGCTTGTCGTTTTATCTTTACAACAGCAAATTTACTGTTTTGGTTCATCACTCTCATAGCATCAATTTTAGTCACAGCAGGTAGCTGTTTTCAGTGAAAACACTGTGAAACAGACAGTGTGCACTACCTGCTCAGCACCAAACAGCAGACAGATGAAAGAAAAGCTTGCACTGGTTGCTCTCTGTAATCGAGTTTGGATCAAACTTGTGTCAGGTGCTCACAGAAAAACAAAGAATAAACAGAGTACTTTAAACAAGAAGGCAAAACAGGCACTCCAAATATGAGAATAACAAACAGGACAGGAAATGTTAAAAAAACATTGTGGTGGTTAAATCACACTGGGAGTTTTCTCATCGGGCTTCAAAAAACAACCAGCCAGGGAACAGGAGTGTGACCTCACTTATTAAGTTACAATATCCAATGGGAAGTAATCACATGACTCAGGTAATAACATGACCGGGAAAACAAATAAGAAAAGAAAGAAAATAGCAATAGATAAGAAATCGATAATGGACTGCACTGAAAATTGTGAAGCCTCCTAACTTTGTTTGTGACATTGGCGTTTGAATTCTGTCTCAACATTTGATAGTTTAGGTTGTTGCACGAATCACAGGGCTTTAAAGGTTGTGTAGGTTGGATGGGTGGATCAGAGAGACAGATGTTGGCAGACAGCTGCTAATGGTGGTTGCACGTAACTGAGAGTTTGGAGTGTACCAGAGCTTGTAGAGGAACAAACACATGGAGTTTCAACAAATTTCCCTGATCTAAGGCAGTTTACTGGCAGGGGAGGTACCCAGAGTTTATTTTTTAACTTCTGGGTTAAAAAAGACGATTCATCTTCACTTCAACCTGCAAATGATTTGGTGGTCAAACTCTTGCAAGTGACACAAGGCAAAAATTGGCCTTTTTGGGGTATTTTATATGAGTATAGTGACTATGTGGTAAGAAAATACCATCTAAGTATCCAGTATTTTCTCATCTTATGCTCTCTATTATTAGTATATACTGTAAAATTGGAAAAAACTGACACATTGCCAGTTTCAGGGTTTAACTTCCTCTGCTGAGACATGAACACATGAAGACACATGACTCAGGCAACTGCAGATGTATCCAGTCAACTAATCTTAGCCTGCTAAATCTATTTATATATGCAAACTGCAACTTAATCCCGGTTAATATTTACATCAGTGTATGTCTTTTGTTCTCTGTGTGTGCGTTTATATGGGCAGGTTTCGACTGGAATTTGGTGTTTAAATGGGATTACATGACTCTGGATCAGAGACGAGCCAGGCAGGGCAATCCTATTGCCCCGATCAAGTAAGGTGGACACTCCCTGAGACAAAACCATTCACACATGCATTCAAGTTATCACACGCCACTGACTCATTTTTGTTTGCTGTTTTTCTCACAACTTCTAAACTCGCTTCTCACTCCACCCTCCTGCCCTCTTTCTCTCTCTGCCCCTGCAGGACTCCAATGATAGCAGGAGGTCTATTTGTCATGGATAAGGAATACTTTGAGCAGCTGGGAAAGTACGACATGATGATGGATGTGTGGGGAGGAGAAAACCTAGGTGAGGGCTGCATATTCAGTGGAGCCACCATGGAGCGTGAAGTCAGTAGAATCACAGCAGACAGATGATGGTGGTTAGGAGATGACATATGACACAGCAATGGATGTCAGAGGAATAAAAAAGTCTTAGTGAGTGAAAGTAAGAAAAATTAAAGTCAGAAAGTCGGGGTGAAGTTTCACAGTCAAACATTTCTGGAGTTTCAGAATAAAACAGCGTTGTGGTGACACCAAAACAACTGAAGAAGCTCAAGACTTATTTTAAAATATAAAAATCAACTATAAAAAGAACATTAAATAGCACTATACAGTTTGTCCCATGACATCCAAGTCACCAGTAGCCCCAAGATCAAAGATTAA
>JAQNCA010000001.1:17944975-17957657 GCA_029783725.1 Acanthurus tractus | reverse complement strand
GGAAGGAGATCTCACAATCTCTACATTTGTCAGTGATTATCTGCCCTGAGCATGAGTCACACACAACAGAGAAAGCTCCACCAAAGTTGCAGCAGCATTTTTAACTCGGCGGCCACACTCGGGATCTCTACCCCTGGGACCTTGAAAAGTGAATTAGTGGATCATTAAAACAACGATGATGCACAGTTGTTTTGCTGTAAAGCTCCAGAAAAGTTTTGCGGAGGAAAAAACTTCAGCAAGAAGATAATTACTGAATATTAAATTTTGGGTGAACTTCTCCTTTAATGTATCATCTCATCCAACTCTCATGCAGAAAACAAAGAAGTATATTTCACAACATGTCAAACTGTTCCCTTAAGTCTTCAACAGGTCGACATTTTCAATTTCTATTGATCATAATTGCTCTGCTTTTGACTGAAAAAAAACAACAGATGTCGGCTTCAACAAAGTTTCTAAGCCAAGAGGAGAAAATCCTTCAGTAAATCAGTTGTCATTGAGGTAGAAGAGTCTTCCAGACGAAAGTTGATCTCAGGAAATTACATGTGTGATAATGTGATAATGATTATAGTCAGCATTGAGGGAAAATAACCACAGTGTACACAACTGAGATCATTTGCAAACAGTACAATGATATAATAACAGCTGTGCATCCCTGTTGCTCTCGTCTGAAAGCAGTTGGGAAATGGTTGAGAATAAACAGAATGATTCATGCTTCCCAAGAGACAACACAGTGATTCAGAACTGGATTGACACTTTAGAAACAGGTTTACTTGTGTGCTCATTTTAAACAACACTTTGCAAATGCAGACAGTGTTGGAGAGGGAACCTGACAGTATCAACACACTGAGAGCATTTATGAGGGGCCCGTGTCTTGTTAAAGTTAAATCAGCACAAGACTTTGTATGCACTGCTACTTAAAATTAACTGTGGCATTTTAAAAGAGACAGTTTCTTGGAGAAAATGTGAGAAAAGACAAAGTCTTATGACATATGTGTGTATGCGTGTGTGTTTGTGTTTCAGAGATCTCGTTTCGCGTGTGGCAGTGTGGTGGCAGTCTGGAGATCATCCCCTGCAGCAGAGTTGGCCACGTCTTCAGAAAGCAGCATCCATACACCTTCCCCGGAGGCAGCGGGACTGTGTTTGCAAGGTCTCTCATACACACGCACACGCACACGCACACACACACACACACACACACACACACACTCACCCACACCTACATGCTCAAGCGGAAAGGTCTTTCGGCTCCACTCACAACATTTACTTAAATACAGAAGACAGTATTTCCTGTCACACTTGTCTCACTCCTACCCTTTGTTTAGTCTATGCTGAAATTCTTTAGCTTCCCTTTAATGTGCCGTTAACTTGTGATTACACCCTGTGTGTGTATGTCTGAATGTGTGTGGGCTGTTAATGGGTGACTGATAACAGGTCCTCTTCAAATCTGAGGAATGACATTTACAACTACTGCATTTTAGTAATAATGGATTACTCCAAAAACCTTTTTAGCTAATTGATTAATTTTAGGAGATATATTGTATTTGTTCTCACCCAGAAATAATAATCAGTTCTGGTGAATTAGGTCTTAGAAAATCAGTAAAAGGTTGAGTCATATTTACGGGAGCCTTGTGTCAGTTTAAATAGTCCCTGAATAGCTCTTAGTGACTGTTTATAAATGAGCTGCAATCTAAACCCACAGCAATCTTGTGTGAGCCGGAGATGCTGTTTGACTGCAGTAATAATATACAACAGTGTTGCTGAGAAAACAGGAGACTTTCCCTGCTGCTCCCTTATTACTGCACTGGGCTAAAACTAAAGATACAAAACGATTAAAAGCTCCAGAACAGCTACCACAATATTATGATAACTGTAACTGTTGGCAGGACATCTGATCTTATATAAGGTGTGAATATATTATTCTCAAGGAATGTATCGTAATCATGATGTTTACTACAACATTAAGGATCTTGGGTAAATAAATCCAAGCATCAATATTTGAAATTTAGTTTAATTTTAATTTTGATATCCATTTTGGTTGTGGTATACCATGTAAAATCAATGTTTAAAAAAACCCGACAGTTTGAAAACAGTTACAAGTAATTACAAGGAATGTTGTCAGATTTAGGAAAAATATGTCCGTTTGAGTATAGAAAGTCTGTTTTTGCTCCCATTTAGAGCTCTGAGATCATTTGCAGCATAATCACATTATCAGTGACGTGACTCATGATAAGGATCTCTACTTCAAAACCATATCCATCCACAAGCTACCCTAGAAACAAGTCCATCAAACCCACATGGCCCCGATTAAGAGCTTCAACAAAACGATAACTGGGAATTTAAAGTGGCTGTGGTTTCTCGGAAAAATAAACAAGACATGAGGGGTTTGATAGAGCAACATGTGGAGATTATTCGAAAACAGGTTCTCATAATCTTAACTTTATGTCCAAAACTGTCACTCTTAAATGCTAAGTGATTATTGTGATGCCTCTTCAACAGGAACTCAAGTCTGCTAGCTTCAGATGTATTTGACTAAATGTTTCCTGATAGCTGTGACCAACAGAGCCATTAAAAATGTAAAAAATGGAGAGGACTGACATCTTAATAACACTCAAACTGTGATAAAAACTAAAAAGAAACGGACTCCAGAGAATGTGTGTTAACTTCAAACTTAGATCAAACAGTTTCAGAGCTCATGATAACTTATGACAACTGTCTGTGGATGTGACTCAGCTTAGACGCCTCCTGTGGACCATTTCATGTCTCTGTTAGTTACATAAAACTGAACAACTGAACACTGGAGCACTGGATAAACAAGGAGTTGCATAACCCTTTCCAACAATTAATGATATCATTTATTAATTGATGGGGTGCAGTGATGTTCTCATGTGTCAGCCTCAGCAGTGGGGACTGACAGTGCAGAACAGCTTCATTGGTGCTTCGAGGCAGCTTTAGCTCAATGTCTTGCCCTTCAGTCTGAAAAAAGCCCCAGACACCCTCTCTGTGTCTGCTGCTGGCAACCCAGGGGAGCCACGAGACAGCACCTGTTTTGTCTGCCTGGATGACTTTATAATTGTTCTGGGAGTTTCATTTCCCAGATATCTAACTTACATATATTGAAAATGTGAAGAGAGGACCAATGTATAGCTGCAGCAAAGAAAAGCCTCTCCAGACCTCTTATAAAGTTCCCTGCAGCATGCATTGTCTGTGCTTTTGGAGTTCAGCAAGACATTTCTGCATAGCTGGCTTCACATAGTGATAGTGAAAAAAAAATGAAACAGCATCTGCTGTCACCTCAAACATCTGGATTTTGAGTTCTCTGATCTTTCCATGCCCGTGTTGATGCTTTTCCTTTTTAGTCCATTAAATGGAAAATGGAAATGTGAGAAAATATGCAACACCTCAGCCTATGAGATGGAGACCAAAACAGTTTTTTCAGTCTTCCGATTTGTTTGCAAAGATGAACATTTTCTATTGGAAACAAGCAAGCTAAATGTAACACTTTGGTCATCTATTTGTCCCAAGTGTCTGACCTGTTCTGTAGAGTTATATGAGTAAGTTGAGCTCTACTGTGACACCAGCTGACACATGGTTTGTCAGCAGCCCACTGTGTTAAATCATCAGGCAAACAGAAATTTAACCAAATGTCATTTGACTTTATGTCAACACTTTGGTGTATTCGGCCAGAAATGCACACACATGCTCTCTCTCTCTCTCTCTCTCTCTCTCTCTCTCTCTCTCTCTCTCTCTCTCTCTCTCTCTCTCTCTCTCTCTCTCTCTGTGTTGACTAATGAATGCAGTAAAGTAACTGGAAAAACAAACACACATTAACATTTGTCTGTTTAACCAATGAAACTCTGCCCTCTTATGGCCGCAGAGATGTATGAAGAACAAGTAAGAGCAGGATAGAGTTTTCTGTTGAGAAATGGAAAAGGGAAATATTGAAATCTTGTAATTACACACATGATAATGTTGTGTAATTAATACACTGCCTCTTTGCCTCTCTGCAGTAAAAAACTCAAATTCACACATTCATTGCAGTTCTTCTTTCTTGATGTTTTTTTTGTGGTTTTGGTTACAGAGTGTCTCTCCACCTCCTTACATTTATTTTAAGTTAAATTTTTTCCAAACACACACTCACACACACTCCTTGTTGATCTTCCTTTCACGCTGTTTCATATCTCATCTATCCTCACCCTTCCTCAACCTTGTCCTCTCCCTCCTTGCTCAGGAACACGAGGAGAGCAGCAGAGGTTTGGATGGATGAGTATAAAAACTTCTACTATGCGGCAGTCCCTTCAGCGAGAAACGTCCCCTACGGAAAGTAAGTGCCATGAAGTATGAGCTCTACAGGAGTTAGACAGCATAATGAAGCTAGATTATAAAATTACAAAGGCAGCCACATGAATGGGCGTATTAATTGGATTGCCAATTAGCTGTGTGTCAGGCGTAAAGGAAGTCAGCTACCCCTTTTATTAATGTGTCATGAGGCAGTTAATGTGGCTGTAAAGAGGGTGAGAAGTCAGTGCCTCATTCGCACTGATCAGACTGCCATATTATTTGATGTGCTGAAGGAATTAGTGTTATGTTGCGACAGCATACACTGAAACAAAAGAACATGACAGACACAAAGACATATTTAAATCTGAGCACGGATCAGATGGCAAAGCTAAATGAAAAAATTGTAAATGTAAATTAAACTGACTAATTGTAGAGGTTTTACATCGCTGCAGTTTGTACAGATGTCAGTTGTTCCCAGAGGATAAATCCCCATGACTGTGGTGAAGAACTGGACAATAACACAGTTGACAGTTCAATAACAGAACTACTACGACTACGACTTACTTTATTTTTCTTCTTTTGGTCACTAGCTGACCACTGCTTCATTCATATTCACATCGACTTTTCTTAAAATAGGCCAAGCAACCATATGTGCTCTCACATTCATACATTGTAGCATAAAAATGCATATTACTTAACCGTCTGGGAAAATTCTTGGCATCTCACTGCGGTGCAAACCTAAGCTGTTATTTTCCCCAAAGGATGCTGTGTCAGATGTGCCCTAGGCCTTTAGCATCCGCCCTAACAGACTGGCAAAACAGGAAGGCTATAATTCAAACATTGTCAGAAGGTATTTTGAATTTCACGAGTGATCAAACCTCTAATTCTCTTGGTGTGTCACCATCTCACCGTCAGTATCCAGAGTCGCTTGGAGATGAAGAAAAGATTAGGCTGCAAGCCATTCAAATGGTACCTGGAGAACGTCTACCCTGAACTGCGGTAAGAAAATAAGAGCATTTTAAGGAGCATGACAGGGTGCACAATGTGACACAACTGACGATGTTATGTAATAAGACATAAATACATGGAGGTAAACTGAACTGCAGCTGCAGCCTTATGGTTTGTAAGAGGCCACCGCTGTGCCAGCAGAAGCATTATGACTGATCTCCTGTGTGCTCATGTTTTATACTCTAATAAGACTCGCAGCTCACTGTGTCACTGTGGTGACACTAATGACTAACCCATGCTAGTAATTATGACTTACGCACATTATTCAATTTTGGCAGGTTTGCAATTTGTCACTTACATGAATTAGATTAATAATGCATAAATGTCATTGATCAAAGCATTAATAACCACAGATTTAATAACATAAGGGCTTTATTGTCCTACTTATTGGAAGAAAATTGTACAAAAAAATGCTCACTATTTAAATCTTTTATCTCTCACCTCTTCAGCGTTACTTTCCACTATTTCATCATGATTAATGAAACAACAGATATCTAATTAGATCCAGTGCAAGCGTGATGCATTTAATATGGAACTAAACAAGACTTTGTGTTTGTGCTCAGAGTCCCAGATCACCAGGACATTGCGTTTGGAGCCTTGCAGCAGGGAGGGAACTGTCTGGACACCCTGGGTCATTTTGCTGACGGAGTGGTGGGCGTCTATGAATGCCACAATGCTGGGGGAAACCAGGTAGCGTTACAACGACACACACAGGTCAGCTTGACACATCCTTATTCTAAAGACACCTGGGTGACACTGGGTGGTGAGAGTACAGGAGGTGTGTTAAAGAATTCACTTGTTTAAGTTCAGACTTTACACAGACTTTTTACAACCGAAAAAGAGAAACTTTTTCTATGTATATCTCTCTGTTGAATCGATGGTGTGCATGTCAGTCTAGTTGTAAACTTGACTTGTATACTGGAGCTTCAACTGATTCAGCATATCTTTACAAGCAAGTGTTTTGACGTGTGTGTGTGTGTGTGTGTGTGTGTGTGTGTGTGTGTGTGTGTGTGTGTGTGTGTGTGTGTGTGTGTGTGTGTGTGTACATCTGCAGTTTTTCAAATAGTGATTCCTAAAATAGAATGACAGGTGTACTGGTGTCACTGGAAAAACTGGTGTCATTAGTGTTTCTTAGTAAGAGATCTTCAGTTTTACATGTCTGGCTCCTAGTTATTTGGCATTTAAGTGAGACTTTCAGTACAAATATGTTCTGAAATAAATTTTGTGGAAGACAAAAGTAACTTTTATCAGTTGGTTTAACTCTGGGCCTACATGAAGAGTCTTTTTCACACACAAACACACTCACTTTTGTCTGTCTTTCCTATTCCTTAGCCTCTCTTTTCATTTTTTCAGTCTTTAAGCTTTAGATGACTGCTTTGTTACTTCGATGTAATTTTACAAACAAATTTATGAATGATTATGTACATTTCAAATTTCTTTAACATTGGCCAATAATAAAAAAAAAAGCTTTTGTGTCTTAATCAGAGTAATAATATGCCTTATGTTATGCCTCAGACGCAAAAGTTTGAAAACCACTGCTTCGGCTAACTCTGTTTTGGGTCATTTCTTGCTCAATACATCCAATGATCCCAATATGTAGTCATTCACAGGTGAGAGTGTGATTGCGTTCATGTTTATAGTAAATCTGCTTTTTTTAAAGGAGTGGGCCCTGACCAAGGATAAGTCAGTGAAGCACATGGACTTGTGTCTGACTGTGGTGGACAGAACGGCTGGTTCCCTCATCAAACTACAAGGCTGTCGAGAGAATGACAGCAGACAGGTGAAGTTTTTGTAGACTGGAACTGATCTGTTTACAAGAGCTGTGCTCGCACTTGTAATGTGAACAAATATCAAAGAGCATTTGCAACATTTCTCGCGTTGACACTGTGACATTGTGTGTCCCACCAGAAATGGGAGCAGATTGAGTCCAACTCGAAGCTTCGTCACGTGGGCAGTAACCTCTGTCTGGACAGCCGCAGTGCCAGGATGGGCGGACTCACTGTGGAGGTCTGCAGCCCGAGCCTCAACCAACAGTGGAAGTTCACCCTCAATTTACAATCATAGGGGGCGCTACAGAGCCAGGGAAGAGTTCAATACTGAATAGAGATACCAACAGACTCTGAGACCCAGATTAAGAGATGGAAATGGACTCGAGGAGAAAGACTAAACTTGATGGATTAATGGATCCCTCTCCCTCCTCCTCAGAGGTGCAGCCAGTCACGTCTATGCACCTCTCCCCCACCTCAAAAAAAACAACAAAATAAGGACACTCAGTGGGGGAGGGGCTTGTAGACCATAATGGAGTACACAGGAAACTGGCATATTTGGTGGATGGGTAGTGACAGTGATGATCATGACGAGGATCAAAGCGATGAAGAGGCTTTCCATCCAAACTACATACCTCAGTGTTTTTTCATTGATGGTTTCAGATGCAAATGCGAGTGAATTCTATCTGTTCTTTAACTTTCTTTAATGCTGGTGAAAATAGAACTCATTTTTTCTTTGTAATTATTTTATTTTCCTATTGATATTTTTTATTTCTTGCTGTTAATTCTACACGGAAGTCCATAGGAGCTTTTTTGTTTTTTTTAATTATTACAAAGAATCTGATGTCGGTGTTGTTGCTCCCCTCCGGTGCTCTCTCTTTGTTTTTACAACCCAGAGGTTGTGGTTTTTGGTGAGGTTTGGGTGCAGGATGATGTGAAGGGAGGAAATGGACTCTATTCTGTGAGCTTTTCCTCTCGTTTTTCTCTCATTGGTTTACAGGATCAACTAAGAGCAGACAGGTGAGGTGGAAGAAGAAAGCAAAGTGTTTTGCCTTGTTTTCTTAGGTTTTTCTTATAGTTTATATACTGGGGGAGGGGAAAGAGGTCCAGGGATGGAGCCTGATATGGGTTCGGCCAGAAGCGCAGTTCCTGAAACCAGGAAGTGTCTTGAAGCCCACCCTCAGGATTTACTGTCTGTCTTCAAGCTATGGCACTGGCTGCTATAGCATCTTCACCAATACACCGTTATGTCTCTAAAGAAACAAAACACAGAAGAAAAAAAAAATTCTTATCCATCTTTTCTTTTTGTTTACACTTGTCAATAAAAGGAACCAAATTTCAAGTGAATGTGTTGCGTTTGAGGAATACACGAGGAGAGGCTTAAAAAGAGTTATTCGTCACATGCTCTCCCTTCTTTTTGCTCCCTATGGTGCAGTTCAGTTAGATGTTTTCTCTTTCTGAACGGTTCGTCTCCTCTGCCAGTGTCTCTGTTGACATTGTTCAAAGGTTATTGTCTTGCAATCACACCCAAATTGGATTTAATATTGCAGTTTCCTCGGTAGAACTAACAGGTTTTGGCTGCAAAGGATTGTATTTCACAGATCAGCTAACATGGACATGAATCAGATGTTTGCGTCTTAACT
This sequence comes from Acanthurus tractus, assembly GCA_029783725.1. Classification (NCBI taxonomy): domain Eukaryota; kingdom Metazoa; phylum Chordata; class Actinopteri; order Acanthuriformes; family Acanthuridae; genus Acanthurus; species Acanthurus tractus. The sequence continues at coordinate 17,948,962 of JAQNCA010000001.1, read as the reverse complement.
TTACACCCCTGCCTGCTCCTGCACGGCAACAGAAGGAAGCACATGTGCTTGTGTGTGGCGAACATCCCACTTTTTGTTGGCAAAGTTAAACCTTGCCTCTTCCAGTACAGATGTCATGCATAAAGAATAAAACGCTAACTGTAGTCAAACTGCATGTCATGTGCATGCACATGTGTTCTGCATGTATCACACAAGCCCCTGCGGTTCCACTCAGTCAGTAGTGTTTCCATCCGCATACTTTTTTTTTATCTTCAGTGTGCCTGTTAGTCGAGCCATCTGTTCAAAAGTTTGAAACTGCGGTGAACAAGGTTTTACTGTTTGTGCTCATCTTTTCTGCTGGAGGTGAGCAGATTTTTTCTGATTACACACACAGATTTGCTCATTTTTTGCTGATACAAAATACTAACAAGTACACTCTTTGTTTATTTTGGAGAGCTACTTTATTCTTAACTGGATGTCACCAAGCGGCATTGTGCTGCTCTTTGTTTTTATTTTACCTGATAGTGTTACTGATGCCATTTACAGCAGACACGTCTGTTTGTTGTGCATCTAGCAGCACTAGTCTCTCCTGGGCTTCACCATGGGTTCATCCAAACTGCTATGATCCTCCGTGCTGTTAGTCACTGATGAGTAATGATGCTGCAGTTTTGGGAAAATTGGTTTTGATTAAACTTGGAATGACTCATCAGTTTGCAGCTTCAAGGCAACTACATTAACACAAAACATCTTTGAACAGAGATACTGTACAGCAGAAATGGCCTATTTAAATTACATTTCTTATCTCCCAGTTTATTCTATGAAGAAGCTGCAGCCTCAAGTGTTGTTTAAAGTCAAGTATCCTCTCCGTTTCTCAATATTTCTCTCACACACACACATTCACATCCTTACTAGTAAATGTTCCTTAGATCATTTGTTTTTGTATTGTTTTGTTGTGTTGAGTTATGGAGACTGACAAGGACAGCTGGTCTTGTTTGCTGTGTTGCCTAAAATTTTTCCATCCTCTGTTTCATCGCTTTTCTTTGTTTTCTGCCATGTTGCACCTGATGTTTGCCTTGTCTCATTTTGTCTGACTGTAAAGCAGAGAGAGTGGAGGTCAGCTAAAGCAGCAGTCGGTTGAAAAGCCTATCCTGTGACTTGATAGGTTGCTGCATTGCGCTGCGAGTCACCGGGACCCGCGGGTACGAGGCCAGACTGGAAGGGTGAGGTGAGCCTAGACATGAGAGGCGTGTTGTGTTGCCATGGTGAGCAGACTGAGGGCCCAAATCTAAATTAAAGTTTCAAATTGATTTCATGGTAATCAGAAGACAAAAATCCAAATAAGGTTTTTTACTTTACAAATGCAGAAGATAGAAAGAGATATTTTTTTAGTTGTGTATTCATTTCTGTACAAATCAGTAATTGAAGTACTGAGCGGCCAACTTGAAATTAAGTTGTAAATTGTTTTTCCTCAATTGTGCATCCAAACAGTATTTCCAAATCAAATTAAAGACTATAGAGGAGTTCAGCACACAACATAATGATACATGACACATTTTTCATACTTTTCAGGATTGCTTCCGTCTCTCCACTTACACATTGTTTTTTCCTTTGGTCTGAAGTTTTGTTATTTTTTTTTTAGATAAATTTGATGCAGGTACTATGATTTTTAATTAACTCTTCTACTTTGCTGTCATACTGTCTGATGGGGGTGTGTCAGGACTTGATTATCATGCTGACATTTAACAACATGAGCACAACAGCTCTTAAATATTGACCATTATCAACATTAATGCTTAAATGATGTTTAGTGTGCGACAGGTGATAACCTTTGGTGAGAACACATCTGGCTCTTTGACCTTGCCAGTGATGTTTTAGTGGTGTATAGCGCCCTCTACAGTTCTGCCATTCCTGGTTAACACTTAAAAAAACAGACAGGAAAAGACAAAGGAACTCAAATTAGTAAACTCCTGATGCACAGCGCACCAACTGAGGACATCAGACTTTTTTCTTAATCACATTTTGTTGTCTTTGTTTTTATCTATTGTTATTAAACAGTTGTTTTGTTTAGTCCCACAAAAATGACCAGGTAGTGAAAACTGAACACACACGAGAACCAAACTGCACACAGCTGAGCAACTGTGGCAATACTGTCTGCTACAACAGTTAACATGTGCTGTTTGAAGCCTTCTTTCTTTTTTAAATGAGTCTTATTCTTTTGAAGATTTTACTCTTTTTTTATGTTCTTCAGGAAGGAAATGACTGTAATACTTAAGTAGTCCATCGCCTCTTTTTGATTGGATGATGAAATGTTTACATCTTTAGCACAATGTGCCAAAGTTTCCCTCCTGTTTTCTTTATGTGGAATGATGAGAATAGGCTAAAGTCTTTCAAACACAGAGAGAGTCTCTGAAACCTCCTTCAGTGTTGGATACACGTTTGCCTACAGTTCGTTGTGTGTCTCATTGTTCTTCCCATGCTCAGTTTGACCTGTTGGACTCACTTTTATTGGATTAAAAGGGGGTGAATAACTGAACGCCAGTCAGTGAACAAGAGCGTCTTCCCCACTGAGCCAGTAGGACTTCTTTCATTCTCACTGTTTGGGGGGAAAACAACTGTTGTTTTGTTTTTGTTTTTTTGATGAAGTTTAATGAGAGGAGGGGAAAAAGTCAAGCTACGTGTTCTCCAAGTTTGTCCCTTAAACAAGGAGAAGAGTCGAGAGGGACGCCTATCCCCTTCAGACCACCTTTAAATCCTCTCTTAGGATTAACAGAAGAAGAGCCCTCTCTTATATGTGAAAAACCCCGCAGAGACATGGAGCTCAGGACTGCTTAAGCTTCTCCATCTTTTGCTACGAGTGGCAGTGTGTGTGAGTCAGGGCATAAGAGGGGCTTAACACGCACAGAAGACACTGTACTGTACGTGTCTTATCAACCAGTAATGACTGATAAAAGTGGAATCAATAGGGAGGGACATGAACTAGCGGGGTAATAATGTGGCTTTATTGAATGACAGTGGTGGGTGATATGGCACGATGGGTCACACATGTAAAAGTGTATATTTTTGTATATACCTACATCAGTGTGTGTACAGTATGTACATATATACACAGTGTACTCAGCTGCGGTTCCTAGTTTTGTTGTCAGACTGTACAGCGCTTCTAACTGTTTCCTGTTTTATAGATACTGCAGAAATTCAAATTTGAATGAGGAGAAATGATTAACTTAAATAAATGCATTTATATATATATAAACTAAACGGTGTCTAATACTTTAGTCTGTTTCAGTGGTGGTTGAATGTGAAAACTCACAAATGCATCAACTCAAACTTGCCCAGATATAGAGAATATTGATGTTTCTGTTTTTGTCAGATGCAGTTTCACAGTTATGTAATCATAGATCTGGACCAGAACAGACAACATGGCAGTTAAACCTGTATTTCACATGCGTCCTGAGATATATAAAGACACAACGTGGATCTCAAATTTTGAAATGGTAGTCTGACCTCCAGCCAGATGTGAGCTGTGCCATAACGCAACATATTTGCCAACAGAAGAAAATCCTGGTAGATTTTTTATTTGATTAAAATAATTAGCAGTATATTTTGATTCTAATAAACACATAATACACTGTACCAATTTCCTGTAATGATCAGTGTCAATTTCTGCTAGCTGCCTAGCATAAGCTGTGCGTCAGATATGAGAACAATGCAGATGGGTGATATTTCCTCAAGCAAAGTTGGCTTACTGGGGCAAAAGCAATATGCTTAATGTAGTGACATTCATAATGCATGAACATATTTACACAGGCAACACGCATTATGTTTTTATGGACAGACAGTCAAGACAATGCCATGTTTAACTCCAAATTGTGTTCTATAGAAACTTAAGAAACTGAGACGATCCTTTTCTGAATTTCCTCAACATGATTTAATAAAGTAAGTGGTCACCATTAACAAAAATCTTATTCCCAAACCATGGGCATTAATACGCTCATGCTATAATAACCTCCA
>JAQNCA010000001.1:17928433-17944875 GCA_029783725.1 Acanthurus tractus | reverse complement strand
TTATGTTTTTTATGGACAGGCAGTCAAGACAATGCCATGTTTAGCTCCAAATTGTGTTCTATACAAACTTAAGAAACTGAGACGATCCTTTTCTGAATTTCCTCAACATGATTTGCTAAAGTAAGTGGTCACCATTAACAAAAATCTTATTCCCAAACCATGGGCATTAATACGCTCGTGCTATAATAACCTCCACTCTTGTGGGAAGGTTTGTAATAAGATCTGAGAGCCTGGCTGGTGACATGTGCTCTCATTCAGTTGTAAGTATGTTATTGTTGTGTGCTGATTCACAGCATGTGTTCTAGTTTAATCTAGAGTTGTTGAGTTCAGGCTTCTGTGTCAGTCAAACTCTTTTAACACAAATACATTTAGGTGTGATTTTCAGTCTGCTTAAAATTTAATTGTAATCAAAGATGCGCCATCAGTGACAGAGAGGATCAGGTCTAAGAGATGGTGAGGCCTTTAGGAAACACCCAGGAAAGGAAATATTTTAAAATTATTAAATTATAAATAATAACTATATTAAAAATATAAAATTAATAATATTATTAAATATAATATAATATAATATAATATAATATATATATATATAATATTATACAATAATAATTATAATTTATTGTTATTTTTGCAATAACAAAATGTAGTTCTTGACGTTTCTGACGATAGGATTATCTGTGCTGCTGAGGTGGAAAATAAAGGGAAGAGAGCTAAAATAGGACCAGTTTTTGACGCTGGGAGACAGTTTTTTGATATTGTGAAGATTACAGGAGAGAAAGTGCTGAAGCTGATGAGAGACCTCTAGACCTCAGTAGAGCCTGGGTTACGCAATATCGGAGGAGGAGGAAGAGGAAGCTAAAATCGATGTTGAAACTACCCCTGTCGTCGCCTGTCCAGCAGGGGGCGGTTGGAGCCACACCGGACATACAGAGGACTGTCGAGGAAGAAGCAGCTCAGTCAGCAGCAGATTAGAGCCAGAGAGCTCGGCGTACACAGGTGGTGTTTGACAGTTTTTTACCGAAGAAACATACACAGAAGAAACCATGAAGAATGAAGGTATAGAGGGAACGGAGAGGTTCCTGAGCCCGGACAGAGGCAGAGGCTTGCGGGCGGTGAGGCACTTCGCGGTGGGGGAGCTGGTGTTCGCCTGCCCTGCCTACTCCTACGTGTTGACAGTGAATGAGAGAGGAGCGCACTGCGAGCACTGCTTCAGCAGGTAACATCTTACCTCCTTGAAACTACTGGGGGAAAAAAACTCTCTTTGACAGAGTCAATTCTGTCGAATTGTTAGCCTAGCTTAAAATAAAACGAGGCGAGTTATGGGTCCAGTTCAGCGCTGGCTAACCTCATTACCAAGCTAGGTTAGCTTGTGAACCTCTGGACACCTATCCACTTGGTGCAGGCTTATGTGGGTCAGTGCGGAGAGGCAGCTCACCTGACTGACACTGCAGCTATTGTTTGTAGCACTGCAGAGTCAGGAGAGTCAAATAAAGACACTAACATTCCTTTTAAATAAGCCAACTAGTGGTTTATAAAGCCGATATGAAAAAACCCTACTTTTCTACAGTTTTATGCTCATTAATATGCAAAAACATCAACATAATACATAAACAAAGGGCTACTCATACTAACAGGTAGTATAGTTACTTCACATGTGCCTTTTCTCTACACCATTTTACATCAAAGGGCTTTCTGTTCTTCAAAGACAGCCTCTTCATACATCTAAATCCCACAACATCTATAAACAGCTTCAACTTCTGTAGATTTGAAACCCAACCAATACAAACAAGTTGCATCCTTAAGGGTATAAGAGTCTGTCTTTACAATTGTCAAATTTAAAAGTTCTAAAACATATGATTGGAAGTGAATTATAGCATGATGTTGTCTTTAATTGATAGTCTGTAGACCATCACAGTTACAGTATAGGGTGTAAAGTGGTTAGACAGACCAGCCTACAACATTCAGAGAGTACTGACATATGTAGGTGTGTGTAGGCACAATGTGCCAAAAACATACAAAAAGGTTAAACTGCAGAGCACCAGTCTTGTCAAGGTTTAGCCCATTAGCTTGCCTGCTTGTGTTATTAAGATCTAATACTATGATAGTCTCTATGAGGCGCTTTGGACTGAAATTGCCTCACACATTCACCCACTCACTCTAATAAACACAAACATGCGTCCTACCCAAGCTGCTGTTAAGGTTTGTGGAGCAGTAAAAGGTTATAGTGCTAAATATAGTTGTCCATGTGTCCCAAGAGAGGAGGAGTCGAGAGACGAGAAGGCCAGGGGTACACTTGTGAATTGAGTGGGGTGAAAAAGTGTCTTGTGCTGTAATAGTAAACTTCAAACACTTGCAGATGATAAAATGACCCCTTTATGAATGAGAATGTACTGGAAATGCTTGTTGCAACTTAATTGGTGCTTTTTATTTGAAAGCATATAAAATATTAAGAATTTAGTTAAAGACTTGGCATCCTGTTAGTGGCGTTTTGTTGTTCTTCAGGAGTAAAACAAACCTCAAGCATATTCAAATTTGTATATTCAATATTTCAGTTCAATATTTAATGTAAAAAGTAATGACAAAAGAACTATGTCATTACAAATGAAAAGTGTTAAATGCTGTGTTATTTCTTGTAGGTGAACTTCATTAAATCCTCCTGAAAAATCCTGTCGGATCAGTCCACTCATCTCTTAAAATTGTTGTGTCTTTGTGTCTTTACAGGAGAGATGACCTGTTTAAGTGTGGAAAATGTAAGCAAGCCTACTACTGCAATGTTGACTGTCAGGTAAGAGGACTTTCTGCTTCCATTTTGTGCTTTTCAGCATGAGCTTAAAGTGTTTATATGTGCCATTTTTTTTTAGCAATCTTGAGCAAGTAATGTAACTGAACATGAATTAATTTTACTCTAATAGTAATTTCTTAACAAACAATATGCTGTCCATGCCGGCTTATGTGTGCTATCTGCTTTCAATTAGAAGAACACTGATAATGGATATGGGCAAGCTGTTTGATTTTTGTTGTCAGTGGCAGGAAACCTAATTTTGGGCTCAGTCTGGGGCTTTTGTGAGCATCCATCTGTGTTGTGCCAAAATTGAAGCATTTTGATTGACTGGTGGCAAGAGAGAGTAATTTTTTTCTTTTTCTGTTGTTCAAATGACTCAAATTGGGACCTTGAACCCACATTAAGAACCACTTCAGCAGAGGTCCATGCAGGCAGCACCTTGCAGGAGACAGAGAAAGCACGCGCTCGCGCTGCTGTTGCTATGACGATTTAGTCTGTCCTCCCTCTGCCTGTGTCTAGTTTTAGTTTCATGGCACAAAACACAGTCTGCAGTAAAACTGCAGTAAAAGGGAGTTTTCTTTGTGAGAGTGAGTGAGGCTGGGGTGCAATTTCGTCGACAAATATTTTAAAGATGATTTGCTTTGTTGCTTTGTTGTTTTCATCATCCACTGTCTTCATTTAATTTTCTCTCTGAATTTAAACTGAATTTCTTGCTTCCTGTCTCACTTTTTGTGTTTTGACACTGTTGTTTCATGTATTTTCTTGTTAAATGGAGATTACTTGCTTTATTTCTGTGTGTGTCTGTTCATTCAGAGAGGTGACTGGCCTATGCATAAGCTGGAGTGTGTAGCTATGTGTGCCTATGGGGAGAATTGGTGTCCATCAGAGACTGTCAGACTGGTCGCTAGACTCATCATGAAACAGGTAAAGAAACAAAGAGTAGGAGCAGATAGCGAGTGAAACACGAGAAAAAGGGAGAAAGAAAATGCTACTACTACATAATATCTGAATAATACAAAAACTGAAGTAAACACATTTGACTTCATCCCTCTTGTTACTTTAATCAATGCCATACTAGACTTGAAGTGAAAAAAAATGTGAGAAAGCACGTATAAAGCTCATCAGCTTTAAATCTTAACACAGCAATGTATTAGATAGTGAGAGATTATATAAACCGAAGCATAACCAGCCTTTTTCTGAAAGCTGGTGGCTGGAAGAAGACACGAGAGATTGTGACAGCAAGTCAAGTTTATAACTTTTAGACAAACTTTTGAGAAGATAAAGAGTCAAATGAAATGAGCTGCTAGATAACAGTTTAATTTTATTGGGCTAGACCACATTTTATGTCATAAGCCAGCTGTGAGTTGCTGGAGCAGCAATGCAATGACTCACTTTCATTTGTATATCTTTTGTCTTTGCATAAGTGTCGTGTCTTTGCTTTTTCATTTACTGCAGTTTAGAAAGGTCACTTGTTCAGGCTGGCATTATGAGCAATCAAATTAAACAATCAAACAGATGCAAACCAAACTCTTGAATTGTCCAATAAGCCCTGTTGTGGTGTAATTTTACCTTAGTTTTTAAGTGTCAGACCATTACACACCAAAGTTCCTAATGCCAGTGCTGCTGTCATCCAGTTGTGCTCAGCAGCTGATGTGTTGTTTTGATGCATTGATTGCCTTTTAATTTTCTAATTTTCTCAGGCCAAACTTACTGGAATAAAGCAATTGAAAGGGGAAAGGGAGATTATTTTGTCTTCTATTTACCACTTTTTTCTTTTTTTTTGACAAATATGTCTCAACTGTGCTTACATTGCAGAGAGCCACAACAGAGCGAACCCCCTCAGAAAGGCTGCTGCTGTTCAAAGAGTTTGAATCACGTAAGTGTGTGTGTGTACATATGTGTGTTTAGTTACATTTTTGTGCACTATTAGTTACATGGTGCCATGGTGGGGTGTGTGTGTGTGTGATCTCTCTGTGTCTCTGCAGTTGTAGCAGTGTGTCTATTAATATCCTCGGATGTAGCCTCCAGTCCTGGTTCTGTCTCTTTCATTCACTCCAAGTCTGCTCAGCACTGGGACTTAAATCCCAAGCTTCTGGATGCTGTAATTTCACGTTCTCTCAGCTCCTTGAAAAACTACTGCCACTGTGCCCTTGAGCATGATACTCTGTTCTTTTGTCTGTGAGACTGTCATTGCATTGAGAGGGTGTTAACATGTAAACCCTGCATACCCATATCTGCCTGTAGCTACATAAAGGAATTGCAAAAAAAGTTAACAGTCCCACTAAGTGTTATTCAACAAGAAGATTTATTACATTATTGTGATGGTGGTGGTGGTGGTGGGGTTAGGGTTTTTTAAGCCTTGAAAACACAGTTGAGGCAGTCCCTAATAATCCTGATTTTACACTGCAAGTTGATAAAACAGTGTATCTGTCAACACACAGAAACAAGACTGTGCTCCATCTAAGTGCCTACAAACTGTTCTTCTCCACCTGGTATTATCATTTACTGTGAGGTGTTGTTACAGGCTGAGATGTGTCATCAGAGGATTGTCGCAGAATTAACCTTCACACCTGTCTCCAAATGCACACAAAGCAAATAAGCAGCCAGCTGCTCTCTGCAGCCCCTTCACTGTGTGAGTGTATGTGACTGACAATGACACATGGCCTGTAGCAGCAGCATGTCCTACACTTGACTAACACTGGGCGGTTCTGCTCAGAAGATTTACATCACCTTGCTGTGAATGTCATCAGAGATAAAAAATGTATAACATTTTGGCTGTATTTTCAACTTTACCATTTGGCCCTTGTGTTTATAACTAACCTTTTGATTAATCCTGCCACTCTGGCGATGGCAATATTCAGACTTGATTATTGTAGATGACCCCTGTATGTACTGAGTTTTTTTGTCCTGGTTGAGTCTACTATTTTCTTACGGGGAATTCATATGAATATAGTTTTGGTGTATATGGAATTAATGCATATAAGAATTCCAGCCAACCAAGTTGCTTATACCAAAATGCTACAAAAAAAACCAAGAAAAAATTACAAAGTGGCAAAAAAAGGCTTTTACATTTTTGTCTCATCAAAGGTCATAGCAAAGTCAATAACAGTTATTTGTTTTAGATCCTACTTTGTCTTGTTTAAAAACCTGACATTCAACCTGAGCCTTGAGCTGGAGGATCATTGTCTGAAATAAGAGCTGTTGATCCTCTGAGTGAAGCATAATTTTACTATGTCTTAACCAATTTATTGCTGTTTCAGCTCTAAAAGCCCTCTTAAAAGGCAGTCTCCTTTGGTAGTCTGGTTTTCACAATTGACCTATTATGTTTCTGTGTTTTGTTTTCTATTGCCTGTTTCAGATTTAGATAAGATGGACAGTGAAAAGGAGGAGATGAACCAGGCAGATATAGCAGCGCTTCGCCACTTCTATTCCAGACATATCAGTGACCTCCCTGATGACCAGACTCTCACTGAGCTCTTTGCACAGGTAAAACTGGATAACAAGACATCACAAACTTTCTTTGGATCAAAGGATGTTCCAGGTTATATATAGATATATAAAGATACAGATTCAATAAATCACTTTTTTAGTATCTGACATTGTGTTGCTGGAAATCCACTGATTAAAGCCCTCCTGTTCCAAGAAGGATCCAGGATCTTGGGTGTGTTTAGTCCCTGTCATTTGATTGGTCAGGAGCAGATCAGCAGTTTGGGCCAATAGACAGGTGTTGACCTCTTTTGGTCTGTGAAAGGAAATGCTGGGTTGCGACACACACAAAACCTTAAGTCACACAGAGTGCAAATATAGTTTGTTTTCATATGCACACTACCCATACATCCTTAATGCTTTTTAAATACACATCACCCTTGGCTTTGTGAGCAGATACACACACAAACACACACTAGTACATGTTGAGGTGAAAGCCGGATATGTGTCTTACACATCCATTGGTCCTATCTGTTTAACTCCACAACGTTAAGCTCTTTAATTTGATCCGTGCTGCTGTGTCCTTTCTCTCCACGCTACATCAACAGCCTCTGTGGCTTTTTGTTCTCACAGCTACATTTAATCTGCTGCTACCAAATGTCCTCCTCCCCCTCCTGCTCTGTGTAGTTGGGTGTTACACCACAAGCAAATAAAGGGTGATGCAAGTTGTTTTTTTGTATTACTCACCCTGCCGTTTTCTTTCTCCACCTGTTTGTTTTCGTCTTTCTGTCCTTTTTGTCTCTTTACCTTGTCCCTCCTTCTCTCTCCAGGTAAACTGTAATGGTTTTACCATAGAGGACGAGGAGCTTTCCCATCTGGGGTCAGCTGTTTTTCCCGAGTAAGTGGTTAATGTCAACACATCATCATCACTCAACAGTGCATCCAGTCATTAGTGTATTTTAACAAGAACAGTCAGTATTGGACAATTATGTTAAGTGAAAGTACTTAAATAATAATAAAGAGGCAAAATAAATTTGTAACTCACCCTTTCCCCTTTTCTCTTTTTTCAGTGTAGCATGAACATAAACCATTGAGTATTCCCAACACTGTAGAGCTGCTAAATGTGATGATTTTATAATTTTTTTTATATTACAATTATTTGTTAAACTCCTTCCTTTCTTCCCTCCAGTGTAGCACTCATGAATCACAGCTGTAGTCCAAATGTCATAGTGACCTATAAAGGCACAGTGGCTGAGGTCAGAGCCGTTCAAGAGATAAACCCTGGAGACGAGGTAAGTAAACTCTGGCAGCAAAGCTGCTTATATTAATACGAATACGAATACGAATACAAATACGAATACGAATACGAATACGAATACAAATACAAATATAGATACAAATATAGATGACTATCACAATTTTCATAGTTATTAATGCAAAATATTTATGTTTTTCTTTAGATTTTTAATCCTTCTCTTTCTCTTTCTCTCTGTAGATCTTTAACAGCTACATCGACCTGTTATATCCAACAGAGGACAGGAAAGAGAGGCTCTTGGATTCTTACTTCTTCGTGTGCCAGTGTACTGAGTGCACCTCGAAGTCTAAGGTACTGTTATTGTCTGCAGGATATCCCTGTCTGTTTGATTTGATAGATGAAGCTGTCTTACCATGCAAGACAGATGAAATAGCTCAGTTTTTGTTAAATGCTTATCAGAAATGTGTTTTAAATGTATAGAGTGGTGCACCTTTCAGGTGTATGGCACATAAATAAAAATAAATATGCATTCTTTTAATCACCATTTTTAATAGAATGTTGTGTATTGGCAGAAGTTATTGTAGATATGTGGCAAAATATGAAGGGTTTCAATGGATCTTTTAAAAGGTCTTTAAAGTCTTATCTGAAGTTTTAATCTTGAAATGAATTAAAATGATTTGAAAAGTCTGATAAATCGATTAAATTATAGTTTACTTGTTGCTTTTTTAATCATCCTGTACCTAAACTACAGTCCAACATGGGAGTAACCATTATTACAAATTGTGCAGCCTAGTACATTTTGTTGCTATGGGGTGTGTTTGCCAATGTGGTGTCACCTCTCATCAAATTTTTTAAAAAGCTACTTCTGACAATAAGAGTTTTTTGCTCACATTTGTTTTGTCAAGTATGGCTATATGCGAGTTCAGCAAGATCTGGCTTGAGAGCAGCACATGTAGTTTACAAATGCATTTAATTTTTATTTCCCTTTTATCATTTGGATTGCTTTTGCCAGCATGAATGCAATGGCTTCACTTCAAATTCTCAGTCATACTCCTATTCTTACATAGACTTTATACATTGTACATACAGAATGTTACCGCAAATGTGGTTCATATGGTATTAAATTTTTTCTCATCTCTTCCTAGGATAAAGAAAAAATGAAGATCAGGAAACTTAGTTCTCCACCAGAGCCAGAGGAAATCCGATCCATGGTCTGTTACGCCAAAAATGTAATCGAGGAATTTCGGAGAGCCAAACACTACAAGAATATCCTCTTCCTCTGGTCATATCTGTTTTTATTTTTCAGCCCCTTGTTTCCATTTTCTCTGATCCAATGTCTTTCCCATTCCACTTTCTCTTCCTTCTTAATCAAGAACAACACTCCACATCACAGCCTCTACTTCTTTTTCCACTTTGTTTGTGCCAACATTCCTTGACTCTCTGGCACCCCCTAGTGAGCTGCTTGAGATGTGTGAGCTTAGTCAGGAGAAGATGGGAGCTATATTTGCAGACACCAACGTTTACATGCTGCACATGATGTATCAGGCCATGGGCGTCTGTCTCTACATGCAGGACTGGGACGGAGCTATGAGCTATGGAGAGAAGATCATTCAACCATACAGGTAAACTCATTCGTTGGAAGGTGGAGATACAGTTACACAAGGACATTCAGTTGTACGGCAGAAGTGTTATCATATAGCCACAAAAAGAGACAGTTAGTCATAAGAGTTTGATTTGACTTTTACAGACCTTTGTTTCATCAAGTGTGCAGAGGTCAAAAGAAATCTCAGGGCAGGAACAGTGGGATTTCTAAATTACTAAACATACATTGTTTCCTCTCATTCCCTGCTTAGTTTAAGGTATAAATTATATTCTCTCTGCAGTGTTCACTACCCAGCCTACTCTCTAAATGTGGCCTCTATGTATCTGAAACTGGGACGTCTGTATTTGGGGCTGGAGAAGAAGACTCAAGGAATCAAAGCTTTGAAGAAGGTATATTTGCAGACATCTTGACAGTTTCTATATTGATAGGTGACATAGTGGAGGAAGAAAATACTGGCTCCAAAGAGGAGAAAGAGCAGGGACTGACAGTTAAGCAGAAGAAAAGTGAGCTGATGCCTTTAAATTACAATTTTAAAATGCTTTTTTTTCTGTCTTCAGGCACTTGCCATCATGGAGGTGGCTCATGGGAAAGATCATCATTATGTAGCGGAAGTAAAACGAGAAATCGAAGAGCAGAAATAAATGAGCTGCAGCAGGAAGAGCAAAAGATTAAAGAGAGGCATTGGATCGAGGAGGAACCTCTTTTAAAGCAACAAAATTTACATCACAACTGCATGCCATGCATCTTATACCTCTGTTTACTGTCACCCACTCCTGTTTTTCATGTCTCCCCTTTGACAGGGTTTCTGTTTATTTTTACTTCCATCAACATATTCTGGCTGAGGATGACCATATTATGTATCTGCAGCTACTTCAGTTAGAAAAAGACAAACTAGGATTAAAATGTCCCAGATTGAAAATTGTCTGACCTTGAACTTTATTTGAAAATGTCATTTTCCATTTGCTTTCTGTGTCCATTCAACACCCACACTGTCATTCATGAAACATCACATCAGTGGAAAAGAGAAACACTCTTGAATACTGCCTTTAAAGCTGCCTATGGAAAGAATCAAAAGCTTTCATGCGACGGCCACGCAAGCTTTATTTTCTGATGTTTTTCTTTCCTTGTGATCCTGAAATCATCCACTGTGTTCTGTAGACCCATCAACAGACTGTGTTTAACCATTATTGATGTCTTTGGCAGCAGTTTAAGCTGCATGGCTTTGCTCTCGAGTAGTTCTGTGAGTCTGACTTCTGTACAAACTGGTGAGTAGTTTTTACAGAGGGCATTATTACTTATTTCCACAGTCGGTGCATTATAATTCCATCAAATTCTCAGCAAAAGATTTTCTGGCTTCATTGATTGTTGTTTAAACTGTGAAAAAATGATAACTAACCATGCATCAGGTACTCTGTAGCAACCGAGAAGCAAATGCAAAGACATGTTCCAGACTGAATAACCAGTGTTTTGATTGGCTTATTTTACAGTATGTTTTACTTGTTTTCCAAAAAAAAGAAAAAAGTGTTGCATGTTTTATTTGTTTTGTTGACTGTTGTTGTTTTCATATGAGACTTGTTGACCAAAGGGCCACGGGTTTAACTGACAAGGAACCAGCTATATTCTCTATTCACAGTTTATCCTTAAACAGGTGTGCTGATCTGAGACCAGTTTGCCTCTTACATCAGAAGAAGACTATTTGTTACTATATGACTAACCAGTGACCCTGGATCAGAGCCCCTTTGCTCAGGAAAAAAGGCGCGACACTGTAGCTTTTGTTGCCTTTTGACTAGAGATACATTATTTACCTTTTAAGTGATTTCTCATTAACATCATTGTTCCAGATTGGCATAATTCTGGAATGACATCACCTTAGCATCAGTGCACAGAATATTAAGATATTGTATAACTTGTAGAATATAGCTTTACATAGATATACAATTTCTAGCTGGGGTGGATATGATCCTGTCTTTTCACTTTCATTTTTTTAGTCAGCAAGTGAAAGTGCATCTCCCTTTAATCTCTGCTTGAATGCAGTTTCATGTTACAAATTGAACCAACGTAGCAAGTTTTTAGGAAAGCATTACCATTAACAGATATGGTTACTCTGCACTCATGAAATATGTGTCAGTAGTAGGTTATGATAGGAAATTTGTGTTTACGATAAGGTTGTTCACAAAAGCTGGAAGTATTGCCTGTGCGTTATGTTATTTTTTTTTTTAATCAACCCAGAAATCATTTGGATGAGAGGCAGTTAGATCCTAAAACTGTAGTTTCTTCCCACTGCAGATTTACCGAAGCATTTAATAGAAGACCACATTAACAATACCTAGACTTATTGTTTGTTGTTGCTGTTTTACAGCTTTTAATTAAGCATGTAGTGTGAGAAGCAGGCTTAAAAAAAAATTAGGTAATTCAGAGATCATCACCTGACCCTTATTTAGGGGTTCTTGTTGCACTCAAATTTTGTAAAATTTTTGTGACTGATGTCAAAATGACAAATCTGTACGGACTTTTTGTTACATTTTTGAGTTTCTGTCAGTGGGCAAGTACCCTGCTTGTAGTCTTCATACAGTGATAAAGGTCACAGATCAAATTTCCTTTATCCTTTTATGGTTTGTAGTTTCTCCCTCCTCTTTACTATTGATGCAATTTTATGCACCACATGAGTGTGGATTACTAAGGGGTTAGAAATAGCCCATTGTTACGAGTTGCCTGTGGTCATATTTGTAGCAACTCCTGCATTGGTGACTCCTTTTGTCACCTGCAAAAATGCATCTACAAGGTGCCTTCCTTACAACTTTGCATATTTAACCCAAAAGCACCAATCAGAGACTCTGTATTGCATGTTTTTTGTGTATGTTTTACAAAGAAAAGATTGAGAAGATATTTTGTAGGCTGATTTGCACAAACCAAAAACATTTAAAGCCTTTGTTCGCCAGGTTTGAGCATTTCATTTATTTTCTGGCCAGATTCAAAGAACATGTATATTTCCTTTCTTTTTTCTGTGATGTCATGTAAAATGAAACCTGTGGCACAAGGGTTAAAATAGTAAAATCAGTGCTCATGCTGCATGTATAAAACCAAATGAAGGGCCACCCAGATGATGATGTTTTCTGCCATTTCTGTAATCAACTGTTATTTTATTAGGCATGGATGTTATTTTATTGGAATGCAAAACTTAACTCTGAGCCTCTTGATTCTTTCTGTATCATGTCAGTGGAACTCAATAAATATCAGTATCACTCTTGCTTTGCTTTACATGCCATTTTTATGTGCAGTTTTACAATAACACATGCCCATTGTTTATTCACAAAACCAACATGTAGCACATTTTTTTATAGAAACACATTAACGATAACACCATAATAACAAGCCTGTATCCTTCTAGCTCTCCCAAACCAAAAAAAGAAAGAAAAGCTCTCCCAAACTTCAATGCTACTGTCTTGGTTAACTGTCTGACTCTTCAAGCCTTCCTTGTTCCTAAATGACTTGTTGTTTCTGTGTCAAATGAGAGTTTTTGTTTTTTTTTCCCTTGAGTATCCTTAATTGAGAATTAAAAAACTATCACCTGAAAGCAATTGTTAGAGAGGTAAACAAGAAAACCATAATAACAATATTTTTCCCACTATGGCCTATTGAATTTAAACTAATGTTTTTAAAAATACCGTTCACAGACAGTTTAAATCTAGAAAACTGTTGCAGTATTTCTGGACTGTTAGTAGCCTACTGTACCATTCCGGGCACACCCTTATCCAAGATAATTGAAATAATAACCCTTTTCCTCAGTTATCTATGCACATCGTAAATATCTTTAAGCCAAGGATCTTGCATATTTTTCTTTCTAGCTAAATACAGTCTCATACATGATTAACAAGGTGGTCATCATACTAAAAAGCTTGTTTAACTTATCCCATTGTTTTAGAAAGCAAAGAGTAAATCAATATGACAAAGGGATATCTGACTGTGAACGCATCCCTTGCTGCTAACAGTTACAAAGCTAAGCCAGATGTTGGCACTATTGAGACAGGAATCAAACTGAACCAATCGTGTGCGTGTTGCACGACAGACGTCACATGAAGTAGCCAATGGGCATCGACCTGGGGGATTACGGTTTCCTCCCATGGAATTTGAATTTTCTAACGAGAACAACCCAAACGCTCCGTATGTCCAAGAAGCATCGCGCCCAAAGTAAGTTCAATTATTTTGAATCTTAACTCTTGTGACAATCCAGTCTCGGTAAAATTAGGTCACTTTTTGTACTGCTAAATATTTTTTAACTTCCAGCCACTGATTGCTTGATTTTGCCTAAATCAGCAGTAACGTTTAGAAAACCGTGTTCTTCAAGTCAGCTTGGTAAACGTTAACATCACAACGTTACTATCTCAGACATGTGTGTAGCAAACGTCGGTTCGCTAAATTAAACCAACCCTAACGTGGTAACGTTTGTTTACGCTAAGTTAAATAACGTTGTGGTTGTAGTAGTTACCGTAGTTAGTTAGCAACGGTAAGCTTCACGACTTATTTGCCAACGTTCGCTTGACAATGGCCACTTGTTGATAAAATATAAGGCCAATTAATCAAACTATAGTTAGTCAATTATTTACGTTAAGGTTACGTGTATAACGGCACTGATTTTACAATTAAATTCATAAGTTACATCAGTAACCTACGAGTAACGCAAACATTGAGTTATTGTCAAACCTTGACGTTAAGTCACGCGTCAGGATTAACTCTCCAGCTCGCGCTAACGTATTTTTGTCACGTTATTCCACGTGCCATTATAAACACAGAAAAAGAAGTAGGATTTGTTTTTGTAACATCTGCATTAACACAGTTGGGTTTTTTCAGCACAAAAGCGATTATTTTCATCATGACAGGACATAGATGTTAATGTCGCCAGCTTCCCTCGTTGGTCATTTAATTTGTCCATTAGTGCGGTTTGCCCTTAAAATACGTTGCCTTTTCGGTCAGGTTGTAAACCATGAGCTGGGCAGTGGAGGAGTGGAAGGACGGACTTCCAGGGAAAGCCCTGCAGAAGATCCAGGAGATGGAGGTCCAGCTGGACAAACTGAAGAAGGAGAGGACTCAGAAACAGTTTCAGCTGGACTCTATAGAGGCTGCCCTGCAAAAACAGAAACAAAAGGTCAGTGTCCAAAACTAATGGATGAATGTGTAGATAAATGAAACTTGAGACTCTCTGAGAGAATACTGTTGCATCCGCCTGAGACAGCATATGATTATAGAAACGTGTATGTCAATCGGCTGTGTGTCCTAATCTCCAGGCGGACAGTGAACGTACCGAGACCTCTGCTTTGAAAAGAGAAAACCAGTCTTTAGTAGAGTCCTGTGACTCTCTGGAGAAAGCTCGTCAGAAAATCAGCCATGACCTCGGAGTCAAAGAGCAGCAGGTCAGTTCCTGATGTAACAGATAGAAAAATGATCCACTGCAGTGTCCTGCTATTTGGTTTGAAAATGAATTAAATACCACAGAACAAAGTTATCTGTTTACTAATTAACAGCCAGTATTTTAATATTTCACAGGTACACTCATATACAAACATTTATTTATTTATTTTTCTGATATTTCACATGGCCCTTAGCAACAATAATTTTACACAGTAATAAGAGGGCAGATCAGCTTCGGGTACAAAGAAGCTGCCCAGTGAACAAATACATAGGCTGCAGGACACAAAATACTTTCTATGATCCTGACTTAATTCCTTTTTCAAATGTAGGTGAGCTACCTGGAAGGTCAGCTTAACTCCTGCAAGAGAACAATAGAACGACTGGAGCAGGAGCTCAAAAAGTGAGTTCTGTTGATATGCATTTTTGTATGAGCACAGCATGTGGTTTTAGACACGTGAGTAAAACATAAAATGAATAGATAAGATTTTGCTGACCTAGTGGAAGGCTGTGCTGAAGTCCTCGCTGTCTTTTCATCTGCTCAGGTACAAAAATGAACTGGATCGTTCTCAGCCTGCTGGATCTTCGTCCTTGTCATCCTCCTCCTCAGAGCTTCAGCCCTACACTACTCCACAGAAATGTTTCTCTACCCCAGCTCCAGTCCCGGCCTACAGACAGCAGGGTACTTCAGTTCATTCTTATCCTCTCTGTCATGCTGTATGCACCACTGAATCCCTATTCAATTGGATGGTAAAATACATGTGATTGAAGAGTTTGAAGCTGAATGCGATGCATGTTACAATTTACTTAATACTTTAAACCAAAATGTGTCCTGAGAGGCTAGTGTTGCTTTTATATTCAGATTTGCTTCAAAATAAGTTATGCAAAGTTCTATAAAAAATTAAACAAATCTTCTACAACCTACCTCTGTATAAGTTTGTCTGTTAACCGGGTATTTGTGTTCCCTAGACAACAGACTAGAGGAGCTTCAGGAGAAATACAGCCAGGAGGTTGAAGAAAGAAAAAGGCTGGAGGCTGAACTCAAAGTCCTGCAGGTCAAAGTGAGTACACACTGAGACTTTTTATGTAGGCTTCTTTCTTTGCTGATATTTATGTTAACTTATTTCTCCTTTCTTCTAGTTGTTGAATCAATCATCAGTTAGTGTGAGCCACAAAGATATTGCTGCCCGCCAAGCTGGATCTTCCATATTCCCGTGGCAGCAGCAGGATCAAGCCCACAGTCGACAATCTCAGGATCTAATGGAAACGCCTCTGAAGAGGCGGGGAACGTCCCTGTGGGACGCCTACGAGGAGACACCAATTAAAACCGGTCAGAGGATGAGCTCCAGCAGAGCAGTGCAAAGTCCAGGTGGATCATCCCAACAGACAGAGCAGCTAAAGACCATCAACCAAGGTGGACTGTTGGCATTATTATCTTGTTGAGTGTTTGGTATCTTTTCTGTGAAAACTTAGAGAACCTCCTTTTTATTATTATTATTTTTTTTTTAATTCATTAACTTTGAAAAGCATATTTCTCCCATTATGAGTTGGGTGTGGAGAACAATTCCAACAATGTTGGTTTTTATTTTTATTTATTTATTTTTCCTTCATCAGAGTTGCGTAGCCGTGTGTCAGAATTGGAGAGAAATCTGTCCGCACAGGAGAAGGAAATTCGTAGCCAGGCCTCAAAACTGCAGGAACTACAAATCCAGCTGAACCAGGCTCGTAAAGAGCTGACTGAACGGGACAGAGACCTGACCAAGACCAAACATGAGCTGAGTCAGGCCACTGACAGACACCAGCAGGTTGAAGCCAAGGTGAACATCTACCATAGAGACTTTATGATGTTTTGCTTTTGCTGTTATAACTTACTTTTTTCTACAAAAGATGAGTAAAATGGTAGGAATCGCATTAATGACTGATGAAAATTCTACTTATTGTTCATAGTGTTCGTCAGTTGAGCAGAAGCTTAA
>JAQNCA010000001.1:17913586-17925900 GCA_029783725.1 Acanthurus tractus | reverse complement strand
TAGAAAACATGAAGAAGACACTTTCTGATGCAGAGGCCAAAAATGACAAGTGAGCACAGTTTTATTGTAGTAAAAAATAAGGAGCAGTCTCTCTGTGTTAAGTTTTATTACATCTAAAACTTGCTCTTAACCAGTGTCACTATTTTTTATTAAATCACAGATCTCAGAATGAACTTCAGAAACAGAAGCAAGAGACAGAGAAACTGATCAACAGGCTGACAGTCCTTGAGAAGGAGAGCCAAGAGCTGAAATCTAATCTCTTTACAAGTCAGAAAGAGTGTAAGGAACTAACACAAGAACATCAAGCTCTGCTGGAGTGGAAGAAAGAAAAAGAAACTTTGGTCAATGAAACTGAGGCTGTGCAAAAAGACCTGACTGACAAAATTGGCAACTTGGAGAACAGTCTCTCTTCGATGAATGAGGCCACCGACGAACTGAAGGTACAGTGCAATTTATTCACTTATATTAGCAATCAGGAAGTATGTTGATGATAACATCTGGGCTTAGAAAAGGAAAATAATTAAGTCTAGAATTTAAGTGATATAAGTGATCTTTAAATAGTTCAAACTCACTCACCTATAATGAAATTTTACTCTACTACTGTTGCAGAAGCAGCTAGTGAGTGTAGAGGGAGACAAGGCCAGTCTGTCTGCTCACATCGATTCCCTGAAAGGTGAACTACTCAACAAGAGCACAGAGCTGGAGGAGAGGGAGCATCAGTTCAAGGAGCTCCAGTCTAAGTTTTCTGAGGCTGGACAGAAACACACCAAAGACCTGGAGAATGTTGCTGTACAAGTTGCTCAGCTGGAAGCACAGGTATTTGTGTGTGTGTGTTTCTAGTAACATTTTTCAGTAAATTCTGTAGTCCAAAGGCACAAGAGGTTTAATTGTCCAACATGTCCTGCAAGGTTTATAAGTGAACACAATAAAATTGTAGCTGAAAATTTGCGGTTTAGTAATTTTTTTCCACAACTGGAGGTTTTCACTAAAAATAGATTCTGAGTCTTGTGTAAGGCTTTATCCTGGGTAAAAGCAAAATACATACATACAGGTTAACAGAGTTTAACATTTTCAAAATGTTGTATGTGGAAATACAAAAACATGGCATTCTTCTCTGCATCTTTAGATTGTTACTTTTTTTTAAAACTTTACTTTGTGACTGTACAGGTCAAAGATCTGGAGTTGCGGCTGCAAAAAGAGTCGACTCGAGCAGAGCAGGCTGAGAGGACCATCAGTGAGCTGCAGGATGAGCATCAGGCAGCCTGCGACCTCGCCCACTCCAAAGACCAGCTGGTGGAGCTGGGCCAAGCAGAGATCAGGCAGCTCAGAGAGAGCCTGGCTCATACCACAGCACAGCAGGAGGAGCAAAGTGCCAGGTGGGAGATGTTTTTTTTTTGTTGTTTGTTTTTTTTTGTCAAAAAACGTTAAGTTCATTATTTTTATTAGCTGTCTAAAGCAGACATTTAACATTAATTTTTATAAAGTTCAATTTTGTTGGGACTGCGAGGTGGTAATGGTGTCCTGCTTCAAGTTGAAGGATTTAATGCAATGGTTCCCAAACTTTGCACACCTTCAAAAACTACAAAAACTTCAAAAACCCTATACCCCCCATTCTTCAAAGAAAAATTAACACTGACCGGGAGAGCAACTAATAAAAAAAAATAGCAACGTTGAATTTAATTAAAATAAAGCAAAGCACGATAGTGTCAGAAAACTTCTGTCTGTTAGTTTTTCCCTCATGAATCATATTCAAGCAGCTTATATGTGCTTCATATTTTCCTCTGGTCACCCACATCCCCCTGCAGTTTAAGTTAAAACAACCTTTAAAAAGGGCGTGATGATGCCTCACTATGATATAAGTGTGTTTTGCACAATGTCCCATTGTTTCCTCAGGCAGCAGTAAGTATAGCTTGCTTTTAACATGCATACTTTCTTTCTTTGCTGTCTAATCTTCCTCAGGCTGGCAGAGGAGAAAGCAGCCCTGCTGAAGCAGTGTGAGGAGAGTGTTTCAGCGAAGACGGAGGAGACCGATGAGCTCAAGCTGCGGCTGGAGGAGGCTCATCAGGAGCTGCTGCTCACCAAAAGCCAGGTCTGTTTTAATGTACTGCCACTAAGTTTTTGTAACAGATAGCTGTTCATTTACAAATTTTATTTTTCAACAGCAACTACTTTGTTTTCGCATTCTCTCAAATTTATGAGTACATGCAGCCTTGTGGACATTTTTTCAGACAGTAATGACTGATGTTGTAGTGAATACTCTATTACACAAGATACAAATAATACCTTATGATCAAAGTGTATTTACTTTATATATTTAAGAATACTATGACTGAGTATACAGAGTATTTTAATATTTAGTTGTGAAACAAATCTGATTACCCACTTTTACAGTATTATTCTCTGTTATTCCCTGCACTTTTTCATTTTGTAAGGTAATATTCTGTAGTTTTGTCTGGACCAAAAGAATTCTCAGTTAAATTTCCTGTTAATGTTTCAGATCAGTTCCATGGACCAGCTCCTAAAGGTCCAGGAGCAAATGGGAGCTGAGCTCCAGAAACAAATTAAGAGGCTGTCAGACGATGAGGAGGAAAACAAGAAGGCAATTGAGAAAAAATCCGAGGAGCTTAAACAGTCAGAGGAGCAGCTGAGGGATCTGCGGAGCCACACAGAAGAGAAGGAGAAGCTGCTCAGAGAGAACGAAGCTCAGATCTTGTCTCTGGAGAAACAAAAGGATGAACTGGAAACTGCAACTCAAGAGACAAAGAGAAAAGCTGAGGTAAAATACTGCATTTGTATCGCAAATACTGCAAACAACTGTATTATGTGTAGTAGTTCAGATATTTCTAAGTATTTTCTCATGTATATAGTATAGGTTGCAGTTGATACACAAAATCAACTTAAATGTATTTCTTGTTTAGACCCTCGAGCAGGTTCAGACTGAGAATATCAGCAACCTCCTGGAGCAGATATCCTCCTTAGAAAAAGAGCTCAGTGCAAGCAGAGATGCAGTAGAGAAGCTTCCAGTCTTGAGGAATGAGCTGGACGTGGTCAACCAGTCCCATGCTGACCTAAAGAAATGTCTGGAAGCTCTAGAGATGAGCCATTCCTCAATTATGGAAATCAAGTCCAACTTGGAGAATTCCTTGACTGAGAAAGAAAATCAGATCTTTACCTTGGAGAAAGAAGTCAAAGAGCTCACAGAGAAGAAGAACAAAGAGTTAGAGAGTCAGGCTTTGGAGATTGAAAATGTCCTGAACAAAGAGAAGCTCCTTAAAGAGCAGCTTGAAGCTGCTAAGAAGTCAATGGCTGCAGCTAAAGCGGAAACAAGTTCTCGACGGGAGGAGATCAAGACCATGAAGACGACCTTGTCTGCTGCGTCACGTGGTTTAGAAGAGAGAGACAACACAATAAAGAGTCTAAAGGAGAAGCTGAACAAAGCCGAGGCAGAACAGGCCAAAACCTCAGAAGTTCTGAAGGAGAAGATGGTTGCCATGAACAAAATCAAGGTTGGTTTTGGTTCATTCGCGGGCAGTAAAAAAAAATCCTGCTTGGTCAGGTAATGGTAACAATGAATCGAGTCGTGTATTTAATTCTTTTTGTTATTTCTCTCCATGTAAAGGTGCAGCTGGAGATGCTGCAGATGGACCTGGAGGACAATGAGACGGCCATGGGCTCTTTTGAAAGTCAGGTGGAGGAGCTGAGGGGAACCATAGAGACACTGGAGGCTCAGCTAGCACAGAACCAGTCCCAGATGTCTGACATGGAGGCCAGGCTGGAGGACAGCAAAGCCCAGGTGAAAATACTCTATAGCCCATAATAACCCTGGGCCACAGATTGGTGTCTAAACTTGTTGTGGAGATTCATGTTCTTGATTTTTTTTTTTTTTTTATCTTAATGCAGAAAAATTTGTTTGCTTTCATGAACTCTAATTATGTTTTACAATTGCCTGGTTTATTTAATTGTCTTATATTCATGTAGAAAAATTTCCATTGTTACCAGCTCTTGTTACACTGGAGGAAAGAAAACACCCCTAATTATAATAAATCTAATCTCCAACATTTCAGGTTTCCGTCCTTGAAACTCGGTTAGAGGAGGTCCAATCTCAGAACTCTTTGCTGGAGACACAGTACGTAACAGCAAGGGAGGAGCTGATGGAGAGAAGCTGTGAAATAACTCGCCTGGAAGAGGATGCTGTCAGACGCAGCCAGCTGGAGGAGAGTGTTGCTGCTTTAGAGTCTAAACTCATTCAGACCACAGAGGACAAAGCCAAGTTAGAGACGACTCTCAGCCAGTTACAGCAGGAGAGAAACAACCTTGAAACTGCTCTGAAACAGTTAACAGATGACAAAGAGAAAGCTGAAACTGAAGTTCTTCAGGTAAATGCAGAGAAGAAACAGCTGGATGCCAGTCTAGACAAGCTAGCTGAGGAGAACAAACAACTGCAGAGCAACATTAAGCAGTTTACTGAAGAAAAGCAAACGATCGAGCAAATTAGTGCAGAGAAACAAGAAGCTGAATCAACCCTTAGAGAGATGATGGAGGAGAAAGCCCAGCTGGATGAAACCATCAGTCTGATACAGCAGGAAAAAATCCAACTAGAGGCTGAACTGAGCAACGTAACCTCAGAGAAAAATAACTTGGTTTCCAACTTGAATCAAGTCTGTGAGGAAAAGCTTCAGCTGGAGGTTAACCGTGATCAGTTGACTGAGGAGAACATCAGACTGCAATCTAGTGTGACCCAAGTAACTGAGGAGAAGCTGTTGCTGCAAGAGAACATGGCGAGGCGTGAGGATGAGGTGGCTTCACTTAGAGAGGAGAACGAGGGCATCCAGCGGTCCCTCCTGTCTTCAGAGCAGGAGCTCCAGGGGCTGAAGGAGCAGCTCGAGATGAGAGACAAGAGGACCGAGGAGGAGAACAGGGAGAGGTACGGTACATCTTTCTGTTTTAACTTGAAGTGTTATAGTTCAGTTCTAAAGGGGCTTCAGTTTCTCGTTAGCAAAGTTTTTCTTCAATAAGTACGACTTTTATGTTATGTCACAGGAGCCAGCAGTTTGAGGCAAAGCAGGCAGAACTGCATCAGAAGTTGGCGGCCTTACAGAGGGAGCTGGCTGTGTTTAAGCAGAAGTATGACACTCTGCTGGAGCAGGTGGCCCAGCAACACAGCCTCATCCAGCAGCTCTCAGAAGTGCAGGAAACCCAGAAACCAGGAGAGAAGATCAGCTTCATGGAGTCTGAGGAGGCAGGAACTGGTGGTAAGTGTGGCCATAACTTGACTGGAGTTCTTCATGAAGTCCTGCTGTTAGTTCAGCTTGAAATAACAAACAAATACTTCGTTATTTAATCATCTGTGACCGTTTCCACAGCCAAAGCAGCAGGACAGACTGATGCAGAGCTGACACTTGATACAGACACTGAGTCCCCTCAAGTACAGGAGCAGCAGAGTCCTGTGGGGTCTGAACTGGGTGAACATTCCCACCAGTCTGACGACGGTTTCAGGTACACAAATATACTATGCTTTGTGTGCATTCTGTGTGTTTTATCATGTGATAAATAAATATAATCAACCTGGATCTCAGCAGTGAGACAGAGCTGGTCCTCAAGGCTGACGTCACTGAGCAGGAGACTGAGCAGGCGTGTGTGACAGATGTAGAGGAAATGAGTGGTGATGAAGAGAAGCAGCACCATCATCTGCAAACTGTAGATCAGGTAAATGACGATTATTGTGATGTGCTGTTAGGATAATGCCATTTTTCTTTAAAAAACATTAATCTGATTTTTCAATGTGTTTAATTAAGTCTTCTTTTTCACAGGTTCTTGAACACAGCAACAGTCCCACAAATGTTCTTGAAAAAGACCCTGATGTTTATGATCTTCCTCCACCATCATCCTCCCTCAGTGAGAGCAGACAGTTAGAGTCTTCTGGTGAGTTGTAAATGCTGCTTATTACGATGGTTTCAATAATTGTGTTTTATTTGCCTTCTTTGAAACTGAGCTCCCACTTTAGACCAAGGATGTCAACAATTTCCCCAAGAGCACTTTAAACATGCTGATTTGTTAGTCATAATATTTTTTATGGGTAAATATTCTTTAAAACCACATTTTAAAAATTGATTTAAAAAATAAAGGCCAACAAAGGCATTGCACACCATTATGCACTCAGATAGTTGATATTGATTTACCAGTGGATGCATTCTGGATCACTGTATGAATTAATGCTGTAAATCTCATCATAATTATGACACGATTATGTTATTATGTTTAAATAACTTGATTATATTCCATCTTTTAGTGACAGAATCATCACAGGAACAAGATGATCTGAACCACTACAAGGAAATGCTCACAAAACAAGAAAACAAACTTCAGACCCTGAGCTCAGAGTTTGACCTGCTGAAGTCCGACCTGGCACTGAGAATGGAGCTGAACTGCGAACTGGAAATTCAAGTCAAAGACTTGGAGAAGAAAGTTCTTGCAGCAGAGGAGGAGGCACATGGTGCAGTACATAAGCTGGGCATCGCTTTGCAGGAGAAGAAAAGTGTGGCTGACCAGGTAGGAGGTTGAACACACAGAATGCCAAGTACCACTAAAAGTGACAAACACCATTATCCTACCACTTAACTATCACTGTTAGTAACATCATGTGCTTATTTTTTAGTTGGCTCAGCTCTCAGAGGAGAGGGAGACATTAACTCTGCAGCTGCAAACTGCCAAATGTCAGCTGACTGATGTTGTGGAGATGCTGGAGGGGCTAGAGATGGCCAAAGGTAAATATTTAGCCACATCATAATCTATGAAGAAATACACAGGCTTTAAGGTTCACACTGTGTTCTGTGTTGATACTGATTCAATGTTTCCTTTGTTTTTTTCAGGTGGATGGGATGAGAAATTCCTTCAGCAGGAGAGCGAGCTGAAGAGGGTTCGCTCTGAGAAAGTCAACCTGGAGCAGCACATCCTGGGCATGGAGTCTGAGCTGGAGACCCTGCAGGAGGGCAGGACCAAGCTGAAGGATGAGATGGAGACCCAGAGGAGGACTTGTGCAGGCATGGAGAAGCAGATAGAAATGCTAACAGCAGAGGTGAGAACTTCATCAGAAGCCTTTAAGCCCAACAACAAAGTAGTGTAAAATAATGTGTGTGTATCAGGAGAAAAATGATATGTAGGCTCAAGCATTTTAGATTTTCTTGTGCAAAAACTGACAACACAACAAGATACTGAACATTAAGCTTGCTTATCTGTCGGTATTTATTTTGACTCCCATTATTTCTCCAGACAAGCCAGCTGAGATCTGAACTTGTGTCCTGCACCGAGGAGCGAGACGACCTGAACCAGTCTTTTAGCCAATGCAGAGAGAAAGTTCACAGTCTCGAGAAGACCAACGCTGACACAAGAAACCTAATTTTCATCCTGGAGGATGACATCAGAGCAGGGAGGAAGGAGTATGAAGCCCTGAAAAACAGCATGGAGAAACTGAAGACAGAAAGAGAAAAGGTATGGATGAGGAAAATTCAGGAGTGAGGGGTAGTTTTTTGTGTCACGTGAGATGGTTGAAACAGGTCGAGAGAGGCTTTTGTTTGTGAGTTAACTTACATTGAAAGCGTAAGTAAATGTACACAAGTCTGTCACAGTGTAGGGCTGCTGTTCATTCATTCTCTTTTCTTCCTCTGAAGCTGTTGGAGCAGATCAGGGCACTGGAGCAAGCGATATCCCAACAGAGCGGAGAAAAAGAGGAGCTCATCGGTCAGCTTGACAAGATCGCAGAGGACCGCACCTCAGCCAATCAAAACACTGAGTCCATGGTCGGCAAGATACAGGTAAAGGGATCATAACTTACTGAGACTGAACTTCCCCAGATAACACATTTTCTCAATGTGTGCTCAAAACAAAATACAGCATTTAAGGTTTCAGACAGCATTTACAGTTAGCATACTTTTAGTATAGACTTGCATAGAAAGACAGCAGCAGGAAAGTGACTTTGAGCATGTGCTGAGCAGAGATTAATGTCAGCGGCCAGTTGTCAAGCTGGCATAAAAGTATAGCGTAAGTTGCGGTGTGTATGTTAATAATGTGGCAGTTTCTGAACAGAAAGTCGTCTTATCTGTTGTTTCCCAGCAGCTGAAACAGTAAACAGTTAGCCCTGAAACATAAAACTGTTGTTTTTTTGTTTTTTAAGGTACATTTTTGTGGGGGCTTTTAAGCATTTCAAGGGAACTTTACAGAAAGAATTTAGTGGAAATGTGGCTAAAATGTTTAATTCAAATCTTTTTTTATGCCTCTCTCCTGTTTTTACCTTAAGGCGTTGGAGGGAGAAGTGTGCCGTCTCTCTCAGTCTCTCGAGGCCTCTCTGCTAGAAAAAGGAGAGATTGCCTCTCGTCTGAACTCCACACAAGATGAGGTTCAGCAGATGAGGACTGGAATTGAAAAGCTGCAGGTGCGCATCGAGTCAGATGAGAGGAAGAAAAAGAAGATGGGAGAGCTGCTCAAAGGTGAATCTTAACATCCTTTGAAATTACATAATCTCTTGAGCTTTATGAGTTCGCGTTGACCTAAATGTGACTCTTCAACTCTCTAGCTGCCCAGAGAAAATCTGACTCACTGCAAGATCGCATTGATGCCCTGGAGCGAGAGCAGGAAGACGCGGAGCAAAGTCTGGAGGAAGCTGTGCTGCAGGTATTCTGTTGTAGAAGCAGATATATGAGAAAAATCACCGGATACAAATATAATTTTTCGATGTTAAAACGTACTGTTTTCTTGCATAAATTCAAATGGGAGCTGGTTCAATAAGGTCAACAACTGCTCACCATGTTTTTTGCTCCTTCACAGGCTGAAACAGCCCAAGCTGAGTTGGAGGCGGAGAGGAGAAAGGTAACTACATGTTACTCTGTGTTAAGATATCTGATGTCTTTGTTACATATCTTTGGTGGTTTTTCTTTATTTTCTAATAGTACAACATAAAAGTTGTTTAAGTGGGATACTAATCAGACTTCTCCATTTAATTCCTTCCCCTCATGCTCTTTCTTTCCTCCACTTCGTGGTTTTCACCTCACCCTCTCCTTGGCTCCTTTCACAAACTCTGCTGCTCTCCATATTCATCCTGCCTCTTGACACTTAGGTGGAGGAGGAGAAGATGGAGCTCAATGACAAACTATCACAGCTCTCTGCCATGCTGGAAAACCTGAGGTCTGAGAAAGATCGCATGGAGAGAGAGCTGGAAGCCAAAAACAGAGAGATAGAGGAACTGAAGGCTGCTAAAGAGAAACTGGAGAGAGGGCTGGAGAAGGCAGAGGTGGATAGAAGAGAGGAGGAGGAAAGACAGAAAGAGGAAGCAGAGAAGCAGACAAGACATGTGGATGACCTCCAGGTGCAGCTAGAAGTCTCTCGCCAGAGAGAGATCTCCCTTGAACAAAAGAGTGCAGACACTGAAAGGGAGAAAGAAAAGATGCAGTCTCAGCTGGTGGAGATGGAGAAGGAAAAAACATGTCTGCAGGCTTCTCTGGAGGAGTGGCAGACTGAAGGAGAGAGACTCCGATCTCAGGCAGAGGAGCGGGAGAAAGAGAGAGAGAAACTGGAGGCCAGTGCTCGGGCTTTGGACGAGGAAATTAAACAACTTAAAACAGTCATAAAGGCTTCAGAGGAGGAGAGAGAGGAAAAACACTCAGACCAAAATGTACGTCTGTCAGAGGAGAAGGAAACACTGCACTCAACCCTTGTTTCAGTGGAACAAGAGAGAGATAATCTGAAGTGCACTCTTGCATTTGTAGAAGTAGAGAAAGAGAGGCTGCAGCAAGAGAGGAAGGTGTTGGCTGATGAGAAGGAGGAGCTTCAGTCCAGCCTCTCCCTGATAGAAAAGGAGAAACGTGATGTGCAACAAACTCTCTCTTCATTAAAGCAGGAGAAGGAGAAAACAGAGGAAGAGAAACAGAAGCTAGAAGCCGAAAAGGAGGAATTGCTCTCCTCCCTGTCTTCGATTGAAGAAGAGAAAAAGAACTTGTCCTCAGCTCTTTCATCACTGGAACAAGAGAAGCAGAGAGCCGAGGAGGAGAAGGAGAAACTTACTGAAGAGCAACACAGACTTCAGTCTACTTTCGCCTCGCTGGAGAAGGAGATGGAAACATGCAAATCGTCTGTCTCGAAGCTCAATGAGCAGGTAAACACACTTACAGGTTGCTTTTAGCTTTTGTTTGTGTCATCTTTAATTATATTAAACCTTCAATCAGAATTTTTTTGCCATGATTAATCACTTTAGTACCTGCATAATTTAGCACAACCGGTTTAAAAAAATAAAAGTAGCATGTTTCCATAAACTTTTTATAAGTCATCCTTTAAAATAACATCATGCAAAATTATGGCAAATCTGCAGTAGAGCCTAAGTTTATACATTTTTAGGATTTAATAGAAAAAATATAGTAAAACCACAGCTGTTATCTTTTAAAATACAGATGTGTGGCCTTTTTGATCAATTCAAATTGGCAACCACTGAGCATGAATCCCAATATTGATTTGAAGTTTAAAGTAACTCTTCATGTGAGACAGAAGTAAGAATAAAGATCTAATTTTGTTATATTTACATATGACCAACATTTTCACTTCCTGTCATCTCATTTCAGGTGACTGAACTCACGTCTCACACCACTCGTCTGTCTAAAGAGAGAGACTCTGCCCTGAGCAAGATGAGTCTGTGGATGAAGACCTGCAAACAGCTGGAGCAGGAGAAGCAAGGGATGTTGAACAGCTCAGGTGGGAAATTGCATTTCAATTTATGTGGAAGGAAGCAGAGGACTGTGTCCCAATCTGGATGCAGTCTTCAGTTTGTGTTTATGCATACTGACCAAACAAATGCCAATACAATGAAAAATGTAGGCCATAAGATAGTTATGTTCTATCACATGCTGTTACTTTCAGTTTGAAAAACTAGCCGGTAATGATAGCATTAGCCTCAATGCTAACGTGCAAAAGTGCAATTACAAACATGATTTAAAATATGTAAAGTATAATTAATTCAATGTTTGTTACAAAATGTATGCATATAAAGCAAAGAGTCATTACAGAAAAGTTCAGGTTTCCACACTGTAAACAGTCAGATTTGTTGACTTGCAAAGGGAATTCACTCATTGTTCTCTGACACATGGATATTAAATACTGAGGAAGTGCAGCTGAATCATTTAAACTTTCTTTTTAAAGGTGAAGGAAAGAGCAGTGATAAGGAGCAGACTGAGGTGGACCATCTGAAAATCGAGGAAGAGGAGAGAAAGAAGGAGATGGAAGAGCTAAAGACTGCCCTGCAGCAGAAGAGGAGAGAGGCAGAAGAAAACACAGAGGAGCTTGAAGAACTTAAAGCTGCCCTCAATGAGAGGAAGAATGAAACAGAAGAAAAAAACAGAGAGCTAGAAGAGATGAAGAGTGAGTTGGATGAACTAAACAAACTCCTGGAGGAGAAAAGCAGGGAGGCAGACGAGAGCATGGACAAATACTGCAGTCTGATGATTAAAGTCCACAAACTGGAAGAGACCAATGATGCACTGACAACACGGCTGGAGCAGCTCACTGCCGGCCAGCGAGCCAACGAAGCTAACGTCCACTCCGCCGGCGCTGACAGCACTCGTCGACGGCGCTCGACAAGAAAGTCAACCTCCGGACATCCGAAAGAAAAATTGGATGACAACACTGAGAACATGGCTCCATCAACCCCTCTGAGGTCTCCTCAGGGCCCGTCTCCAGGGAAACGGGGTCACCGTGACATCTGTGATAAAGACAGCGCACAGGAAGCCCTGCACAACCTGACAAAGAAGCTGAAAGCCTACGCAGTGACTACACCAAAACAAAAAAGTGAACAGAATGATGAGGAGTTCAGACCAGAGGGGCTTCCTGAACTGGTGCAGAGAGGTACGAGTTGGACGATAAGACAACAAATCCTCTGACAAGTTTAGCAACATTTTTAAATAAAATGGGACCCATTGTTTGTTTTCTGTGCACGTATATTCTAGAGAGAGGTCAGACTTTAATAATGTTTATTAGCAACTTACTCTGCCAACTTCTTTTGGAGTTTAGGAAAATGTGTGTTTGCACATGGAGCATTGAATCACTCATGTGTCCTCTCACAGGGTTTGCTGATATTCCTTTGGGGGAGGCCAGTCCGTTCATCATGAGGAGAACCACAGTGAAGCGCTGCAGTCCTCGGCTGGCTGCCAAACAGGCTGCTGCCTCATTTCCACCTGACAGCAAGGTAAGCTGCTACAGCCATTGCTCACACACACACACACACACACACACACACACACACACACACACACACACACACACACACACACACACACACA
>JAQNCA010000001.1:17892527-17904585 GCA_029783725.1 Acanthurus tractus | reverse complement strand
AAAAAAACAAAAATTATGATTTGAATTAACAGGAGCAGGTCATCTACTTATCAGAAGGTCTGTGGTTCAACTCCCAGCATCTCAAGTGTGGATGTCCTAGTTTGGCAAAACATTGAAACCTAAGTTGATGCTGATGGCTTTTCCATGTGTGTGAGTGTGTGTGTGCGTGTGTGTGTGTGTGTGTGTGTGTGTGTGTGTGTTTCTTATGAGCATGTTGGTATTTTGACTTTTGACTTAATGTTGACATGCATCACAGAGCACCTCAAGTTGTCAACAGACTAAAAAAATTTTATATGAACGAAGTCTGTTTCACATAGAAACTTCCATGACCTGTCAATGTGCAAATCTGTGAATCCTTCTATCAAACCATCATATTCCAACAATGTAAACAAGTTCTCCAGGACACCAGAGGAACGACAGCTGACAGTGACAGACAGGGATCAGATACATTTGTTTGTAAGTCCAGAGTTGCTTGCAAGTAACACTCATAGCACCACTCAGAGATGCAGTTATCTGGGAATTATAGCAGCTTTCAGTTGGTCAGCAGAGAGTAAACACATTTTCTTAAATAGCAGTGACAAAATGTATCAAATGCCAATGTCGTAATGATAAATAATTCAAATGTTCACGTGAAAGAACAGATCAATTGCTCAAAGGGGCACTGCATCATGCAAATGTGACTGCAACAGAACATGAGAAAACTTTCTGCTTCCAGCCACTCGAACAAATAAAACAGGTCTGCAACAGTCTACCCACTTTACCCACAGAGACATATGGATTATATCAGTTTTATCATAATGGAAAAGAATAAATGAATATGGCAACATTTTGGTCCATTCCTGCAGAATGTCGTTAATGTCAACATCTGATTTAGCTCTGTGGAACAGAAAATAAACCAACATTATTAGTTTTTAAAAAACACCTAATTTTCCTCCGTGGAAGTAAACAAATTTGTTCCTGATATGCACAAACAAATTTGAATAACTTGCTCATTCAGTTGTCCACTTCACACTTTGTTGTGCTTGGCTTAGTTTGGCAAAATAACGAGTTTAAGGCACAACAACGGTTTGACGAATTTCCTTGTAATTTCTTTCCTAACACTACATCCAGAGTCAGACACACTTCAGCCACTTTGAGCTGTATCCACCATCTAAAACTAAGTAGAGTTGGAGGAAAATATTTTCCAATTCTGCACTTTACATAAAAACAATATTGAGAGGAAAAGATTACAAAGAGACCTAAACTCAGAGTGAAGGTGTGCTGTTCCAACATGGCTGTTACTCGAAACTGCAGTGGCCCAAAACCTTGGATTATTGTTGGTGATCAGAAGCTACACCTTCCTAACTTTAAAGGCAAAATAGAGATAAAACTCCTCAGTCATTAAAAAACATGTCTGAGAAGTGAGAAGGAAGTTATACCCTAAAAAACTGAGATTGAACTTAGTGTTAAAATTTGGTCATCTCCTACAGTTCATGTAAAGTTCAGCACAGCTGGGGAAGGAACGGAGCTAAAAGTAAATGAGAGCAATGCATGTGAACAAGCTTCTCAGCACTACAGTTTCATGGATGAAGATAATCACTTTTAAAAACCAAGCTGTAATAGGCAATAGATAAGAAATACAGTATCCTGCCTGTGAACCTTATTGACCTAAGCTACTGTATAAAATGAGCTCTGTGAAATCAACAAGAAATATATCTTTATATATTTGTTTTGGTGAAAGGCGGACATTTGTCAGAATAGAACATTTCACTAATGTGACTCTGCGCCTTTTCTCCGATGGAAAATCAGATAAATATGAGCTCTAATTTGAGTCCAGTCTGGAGTTTCTCTGTACAATCCTCCCTTTCTGAAGTTCAGTGTAGCACACTGCTTCATCTCATCTGTTGTTCAAACATCATATCCTTACATAACATTGTCATTTATTGCAAACAGTTTACAGCGCTAAAAAACAGAGTGGTCAAGCCACTTATGATAGAACTGCACCACTTTATACCCCTCGCTCTCTCTCTCTGTTCTCTACTTGCTTTTATGCAATAAAGAAAGAAAATGCTCCCAAAAACATCCCCAAAACCTAAATTGTTCAATTGTTTTAAAGCTTGTATTAAAAATATATCTTAAGATGTTTATTTTGTAAATATTGGCGTGCTGCAAACACAAACAGGCATCATGGACATTCCTCAGACTTTTAGATACTAGGTCCCCGCAGACTGCAAATGTATGAACACAGTATGTCAGGAATTTATTTTGTCCTTTGGCAAATGTCAACGTGTCGATCCCAAATCCTCAACAATGAGCAGCTTTGTTTCAATTCAAGATCTGAGTGAGATTTAGTTGATGGACACCCAGTAGAAGCAATTTTCAACAAGATCACTCATGTTTGTTTGTTCATCCTCTTGCTCTTTATATCACAGGTGAGGTGAAGGGAATGAAGCAAGAGAAAAGTGTCCCATCGTCAAAAATCCACTGAAGTGTTCTTGAGCAAGTCTAACATCTCTGCAGAGAGGTAAAAGATGTACCTGCTGATATAACAAAGTACCACATTCTCATTATTACTTGACTCAGCACTTTGGCCACCAGTTTTGACAAACAGGTAGACCCTGGAAAGGACGTTGAGCGTCCTCTCTCTATTTGGCGTGATCAATGACTGAGACATTTCCTCTCTCTGGGTCAAAACCGTTCATGAACAAACCACCGTTTCTGGTCAGAGGTGTGGTCAGGCCGTGCTGTCCAGCCTCCCTCTCGTTCCTGTCCCGTTCATCGTTGAAATTGACCGACACGGTCCTCTCTGGCAGAGTGAGCTCAGGGGCAGGGCTGAATCCCAGATCTGAGGACAGTTTGCGTTTAATTGAGGCAGCACGCTGGAACTTATCATAGATTTCGACGCTCACACGTCGCCGTGTTTCTCTGAACTCTGCTGAAACGTTTGCCGTCCACTCTGCAGCATGAGCTCGAATCTCTCCAACCTGCAAGGAGAGGGACAGAGCTTGAGAACAGGGGAAAACATACGGATGGCAGGTTTGATGCATGAGCTTGTATGACAGTGCTTTACACATGGACAAAATAAAAGAAAACATATTGAGACAAATAAAGAAAAGGAAAAAGAACAGGGAAAGAAAACATGAATAATAGTATTTAGAAAGGATCTTTGAAGGACCAATTGGGTGTTATGTGAAGACGGTCATTCATAATGCAATCGCTGCAGCACCTCAGAAGTTTGTCCAGTTATGTTCTGAGTTGCTATACTTAAGCCTAAGGACATTACAACTTGACCCAGACAGGTGAAAACCTGTCCATTTTTGTGAGTTAGTACTTGCTACCTCGATGAAGTAGGCGAGCTAGCTAGGAACTGTTTTAGATAAACACTGACAGATGTTTTGACTGGTGGGCAATAAGACAGGTGGGTGGCAAATACGATTTTGATATGTGTATGGGCTTCTTTTTCAGTAATTCCCTCATCTTTATCTCAATTTGCTGATGGTACTACAGGAGAGCTACCAAGGGGGGCAGGGCCCTGCTTTGAATATCACAGATCTGGAGAATCCTAAAAATTTTATTTAGAGGAAGTCATGACTTACAGCACACATATATGATTTGTGTTTAGCCTTTAAAAAGTAAAAATACAGAAAAAAAACAAAGATGAAACTGAGGGGGGACGTCACTAAGCAGGAAGTCAATCCACTTACGTTAATAGAACATCTCAAAAGCTGCATCTAAATCTAGCTTTATTATCATGCCTGATGATAATAACACACACACACACACACACACCCACACACACACAAATACATGCATGCAAAAGGCCAGCAAGATTATGCATATCACAGGAGGACTTCAGCATGAAAGCACATCTGGAATATTCGTGCGCCCACACACACATGCATACACACACAATCACCCAAACATTCACACACACAGAGTTTCATTTGAAAACCCCTAAATAATCCTGTTAAACTAGTGGGTGCATCAAGTCATGTTGTCATGTTCTTGACAAAGGTATAACAAACCTACAAAGGTGAGGTTTTAAGAATTGGCTAAAACCATATCTTTGTTCTATACTCACATATCACCAAAAGTCAAACACCTTTTGAAATGTTGTTACAACACAAGTAACAAAAAACTCCTTTAAAAACTCCCATGTTGTTTTTTATTTGCCCAAACCTGTGTAATGTTTAGAGGGCAGACAGCTCTGAATACAATTCCAATAAAGACATCATCACATGTTGTGTATATCACCTTTTTCTCTTTTTCCCAGGGGAAGCTGACAGTAATGGCCTATGAATGTGTTTGTGCGTTTGCATGGCAGACTTACGATTGGATTAGAATAGTATCATTAAAATTAAATTAAGCTGAGGGCAAAAGTTTAAAAGGCAAGTAGCTAGAAACAACCTGTGTGTTACTGTGCTGGTAGAGACAAAAAAAAGAGATCAAGAGATGAAGATGGTGGAAAATATACATTGAGAGGGGAAGAAAAAAGTGACAGAGAGGAGTTGCAAAAGAAATGAATAAAGGAGCAAATGAAATAAAGAGGCTCATACCTCTTCCTTTGTTCTTTTGGAGATGACTCTGAGCCAGTCTCCTATCATGCTGAGGATGGCAGCAAAGTAGGCAAGTCCCAGCAGAATCCAGAACAACACAAGTGGTTTGTAGTAATCTAAGTACTCTATTTCTGATCCGCCTGGACACAGAGGCAGAGACAGTGACTTTAATATATCAGGCAGAATCATAACAGTGCATCTGATGCAGATGCAGGTATGATGCAAGGAGACAGTGTTTGTCTGTGCTGTCTTTCTGTGTGTACCTGTCACAAAGTCTCCAAATCCTATGGTGGTCAGCGTGATGACCACAAAGTAAATGGCCTCCAGCGCAGACCAACCCTCGATGTGTTTAAAGATGGCTGCTGGGAGCACCACGAACAGCAAGCAGCCGAACAACACAAACAGCAGGGTGGAGATGACCCGGATCTTTGTCTGACTGATGTCCCGGTGCTGCAGGAGAGAGGGAGAAGCGGAGAAAAAGAGTACTAATAAGACGGTGGACTGTAACTGTGTGACAGGAAACTTTACAACCTTTCGGTTTGTGGTCACTGCACATGAAGCTTTATCCTCAGTAATAATGGTTTGTGGAACATCTTTGGGACAAAGGGTGAGGAAAGCAGTACTGTAAACCCCAAATAATCTTTATTGCCTCTTCACTGAATCTATTTGAGTGAAGGCAAGATGCTGCAGGAAAGACTGAATCCAATGCTGATTTTAAAGATGACATGACTACAAAGACAGTTTATCTTCTGGCACCTTTACAGCTACAGCTCATCAACCAATATATTTTTTCCAAGTGGAGTTCAGTCATGTAGTGTTTATTGTTCATGGTTCTTTTCTTTGACTTGATTTAATTCTGTTTGTTTGATTCAACAAGTCAAGTCAAACTGATACAGCAAGCAAAATGGTAAATCCACCAGACACTGTAAGCAGTAATTGCATTATTCCGTAAATTGGTCCTCTGGGTGCAGTAAAAAAAAAAAACATTCACAGAGGATAATGCTGCCGTCTCTGACAGTCTGGGCACAGAGCAATAACGCTGTGATAAGCACACATTTAAACAATGAACTTTTGTCCTCTGTCCTCCGCCTAAAAAATAATATTCATTACTGGGTCCCTTGGGTGCCCTGAGAGCAGAAGCAGGAACAAATCATTTTAAGACGCACATTCAGATTTCGACTTGTTGTATTCACAACTGGTAGGCTTTAAAAACAAGGACTCTAAACTTTAAAAACATAAGCACAAA
This sequence comes from Acanthurus tractus, assembly GCA_029783725.1. Taxonomy (NCBI): domain Eukaryota; kingdom Metazoa; phylum Chordata; class Actinopteri; order Acanthuriformes; family Acanthuridae; genus Acanthurus; species Acanthurus tractus. The sequence continues at coordinate 17,898,804 of JAQNCA010000001.1, read as the reverse complement.
CTGTGTCATCTTGGAAGTAGTTTTTAGCTAAAATTCAAACAATATGACAAACAAACAATGTTGAGATTTGCAGTTCAGCAACAGCCAATGTAAGATCTGCACTTCATTCAAATAGTTTTAGCATTTTAATGAATTTGGACCACAAAATTACTTCCTGTGCTCAGTTTGAGCTGAGGAATCATCTATTAAAAGGACCAACCTGTAATTTAGCTTTATATACCTGAATGATCTTTGCATCAAACTAGAAACCGATAACACTTTAAAGATTAAATCGAGTCATTGTGCACAGATGTGCTCTCAGTATGTCAGTCAGCTAGAGAATTATTCATCCAAATGAAAATTCAGGTCAAAGGTTTTGTTCCCACTGCATCTCAAGTATGCACATGGACCATTTACACACACACATTCTGTTAGCTCCAGGCTGCATTTACAATGTAAATGTCTACTTTATATGGCCCATGGTCTTTTTCTAAAGCAGCTCAGTCTAAAGAGAGTCGGATCATTTACTGTTTAAAATTTCCTGAATACAAAATATCCATAGCACCAAAGGTTAAAAACCAAGCTTACCTTGTTCATGAAAATTTTATCTTTATACTACAGAAACAGTAAATGTATGACCCCATGGCACTGCAAGTCTCCCAAGATAAGCATCAGAGAGGAGGACACACCTCTGGAGTAAAACTGCATTTTTGCATCAATTAACTGATTTTTCAGAAATATAAATAAGCTAACATATCTTTCCAGATATCAATGGTGCATCATCAAAAATACATATGCTTTTATGAAGGATTTATAGCATACTTTACACCTTTGGCACATGTTTTGTCCAAACCAGTCAACCTTTACAAATACAATCTAACAAAGTTAGAGTGTGTAAAGTAGTCGTCAAGAGTGCTTAGATATAAATTATTCAGGACAACATATATAGACTGCTGACAATAAACTTGTATGAAGTGCTGTGAAATGTAGTGTCTGTATAATACCCTCTGTGTTTCTCTGTGTTTCTCCACACTCACCACAAACATTTTCTCCACTCTGGCAATGCCCTTGCCAAATATGGTGCCAAGCTGATCTCCCACACCAGTCAACAGGAAGCCAAACAGAGGTATCCCCAGCAAAGCATAGACGATGCAGAAGATCCTTCCTCCCTCAGTGTGGGGAGAAATGTTCCCAAAACCTGCAGAGAGGTCAGAGAGGGGAAAAGAGTCTTTCATGCTGAGCCAAACAGATAATCAGACATCATGATACGTCAGGTAAGATAAAGATGGTAAACAAACAAAAAAATTAATAAATAAAGAGAGTGGAAGAGAGAAGGGTAAAAAAAGAGTGTGTAACGAAGAGAGAAGAGAAAAAATGTGGTAGAGATATGCACACACACACACACATATGCATGCAAACACACAGTGGTGTGTGTGAATCAGTGTATCAGTAAATCAGCGACCCCTTCACTTCTCACAAGTGGAGGTCATGTTGCACATCTGATCAAAACAGTGTCATGCAGACAAGTGTGCACCAAAATGAACACATTACACATTTAACCACTTAAAAGAACACTAAAAAAGTGATTTTGCTTCATACCCTGATACACTCTGGGGTTGGTCATACATCAAACACACAGTCACTGTAAAAGTTACTATATGTGGTAGATCTGATATGACCCTGAACTGCTAACCTTGATGGTGTGCATGTGTGTGTTTGCCTCCTACCGATGGTTGTGATGACAGTGCCAGCAAAGAAGAAGGCAGAGCTCAGGTCCCAGGGGCTGCTGTGGTTGGTCAGTGTCCCTACAGGATTAACTCCTGAATGTATTGCAGACGCAACTTGCTGCAAGGAAGAGATATATAGATGTTCAAATCTGTGTTTGAGATTAACAGTCACCAGTGACTGACAATTAATATTTTCAAATTCTGGTTAAAAAACATGAGTATAGTTTCACTATCTAGCTGCTGTAAAAACTAATACTATTAAACATTTAAGCAGGTGCTTCTGGCCATGTATTTGCTGTGGCAGTGCAGGCAGGAATGTGTGTTTGTGTGCCTTCCTGTCTAATGAATTAAAGATGGGATCATAAAAAATTTGAAATGACTTTGGGTGAGGCAAAAATCTAAGCCTGTCAAAATGAATACATTAAGGTGAATGTAAGAGCCCCAGGGGTATGTGCAAGTTAAGAAACTGAAACAAGACTGGACTAACATACACAGCATTTCTTCCTTTTCCTCCTGTGAGCTGTCCATGGTGCTGAAACCACTGCAGTCAAGCTGAATTACAACAGCACACAATACACAGAAACTAAACTTAGATCACTTCTAATGAGAGCTAACTCTCACCTTAACCAGCTCCTCCAGCTGGCTCTGGTTGACACATGTGTGTCTGGACAGAAACTCTAGCTTCTGGGTAAGGATAGCCAAACGCTGGGCACTTAGAGAGAGAGAGAGGAGAGAAAGTAAGTGAGGATGAGAAGTGATATTAAATATTGTGTAACCTTGTCTATATATTGACCAGAATTCTAAAAACCTTTATTTCAAAAGAGTTGACAGAAAGATTACAGTAGGTGTCAGTCTAAAGTTAGTATAAATATTTCATAGTAGGACTAATGTGCTCACTACTGCTATACTACAGTTATCCGGCTGAGTTTTTTTTCTGCATGGTAAAATTTCTTTACCATGTAAGGCAATTCGATTTGGAGATCAAGTGAAGAATTCATCTTGTTAGGCCTCAAGCTATGCACTTGTGTCTGAAAAAAAGTGGTACGGACCAATTAGCACCTGATGAGATCTTACAAGCACCTACAGCTATGATTTAGTTGTGACTGTAACTTTGAAAAAAATGATTGCTTATCAAGAGATACATGCTGCTATAGCATTAGTTATATTATAACTGAAGAGTACTTCTGAGCTAAAAGAGGAGCAAAGGGTGGCTCTGAAAGCTTTTCTCAATGCAAAAGTGCCTTTCACTCTTTCACTTGACTGATGTTGGCAAAAGTTAGATTTACCAGCTGGACGTGCTGGTTGGCTTTCCTACAATTCCAACATATGGTTGATCTAATTGGTTCAAGTTAACCCTTGATTGAATAACAGAACATTCACTCAACCACTGCAAAATATTTTTAAAGCACCTGTCTTTTTTCTTGAACAGTTTCCAAGAGAGACCATGTAGATGGTTTTGTGTAACAAACCATCTGGCGTGTCAGGTCAGCAACCACCTAATCTTAGTCATGTGTTTAACTATGGGAAAGTATGAGTGATTTGAAGAAAGAGCTAAGTAAATTTAAACATCATCTGTGTAACTGTGGAAAGAAGTTTTGCTGTCCTGCAGGATTTTGGCCTAACTCATTTAGAGATTGAATTAAAGCGGCCCAATGAGTGAACCTTGGGGGACACCATATGCTTTAGTAATCTGCTCAGATTCTTGCCAGTTGAAACCACATAGTCACTGCTCTCTAGATAGTAGCACAGTTTGGTACCTTAGACAAGTTTCAGCCTATGTATATTTAGGTTTCCTGGTGATCTGTAGCACTGCAATACAACAAGACTGCATTAAGATACAGCCACATTACAGGACTAATATTTTTTATGAATTCTCAATTTTTAAAAGAGAAAATATTTTAAAAAGGTCAACAGTTATTTATTATTTAAGCATCCACACTGCACTCCTTTCAGTGGAAGAAGAAATGCCTAACAGGAGTTAGCTATTTACAGCAGGCAGACTGAACATAAATAACAGGGGTATGATGGGTAAAAGACTGAATAGAGGGTGGGTAGATGAGTGAATTGCTTTTCTGGTTGTGAGGCAGACAGTGTATATAAAACCTGCCTACCTCGCATGAGGCTGCTCCAGGAATCTGAAGACTGCTGCTCCCATCACCAAATATAGAACCACCAAAAAAAAGATGGCTGTCACCGTCTTCCATTTCATCACTGTAGCAATCACCTACAAGACTTTAACTGATCAGTCATCCATAAACATACAGGTGCCTCCTGAACTATCACACAAACATGTGAAAGAAGCACCTTTGAAAAAATAAATAATGAAATTACTTTTAAAGTCTGGGCTCCTTTCTTTTTTTCTCACCTCACTCTCCTCCCGGGGAGTCAGTGTGATTGGCTTTGTGGAGAAGGAGAAGCGGGGCTTGGTGTTGTAAGTGGTGGATGTCGAGTCCAATAAGTATGGAACTGCCACTGTCAGGGGAAATGAGAAAATGGCGTTTAGATTTTTTTTCCCACACTGTTTTTCCCATTTGAGTCTCTACTCTCTTACCCCGGTCAAACACATTTAGTGGTTAATTTTAGAAATCCTTATAAATAAGTCACAAACGAGGCCTTTAAATGGCTTTTAAATCCTAACACTGGTAAAAGCATGAATCAAGCATCAGCATTTAGTCCTTAGGCATTTTCTCCCATTCATGCTGCAACACTTTTGTGTGTGTGAGTGTGTGTGTGTGTGCACACGCTTCTATGAGAGCAAGTAGTTAACAATAAAAGGTTTGCTGAAAGGAAGAGAAAAAGAAAAAGGGGAACATGACTGTCGTGAACATCTTTAATGTAGGGGGACAAATGTGTTGAGATGTTTGAGTCTTTGTAAAAATTTTGACAGCTTTAGTCACTTTTCAGACGAAGATCTTACATTAAGATTTCTTATCCCCTTATTTGTGCATGACATTAATTTATAATGTAATTGTGACTTCAAACAAAAAGATAAAACTCGTCCCCTTTAAAGTTGCTATGAACTGGAAAATTAGGTAAAGGGGTCAATGCTGTTGTTTATACATGCTCTACTGTTTAAGCTGGGCTCTATGGGGATTGACTCACTTTGCAGACAGCCTCAAGTGGCCATTTGGGGGACTGCAAGTTTTGGGCATCAGCGTTGGCTTTATTTTTAGCTGCCTGGGCTGGGCATTGTACTGTAACAGGAGGCATTTCCGAAATAATGCAGCAGCACCACTTTATTTGTACAATGCATTCTTTCAGTGATCCTGTATTCACAAATAAGAATACCACATGTATCCAAGACACAACAAGAGACAGATATCCCTTTAATGAAAAACAAACAGTGAAAGATACAATCCCAGTATTTAGGAAATTAGGCAAACATGATAGCCATACCAAATTAGTGATGTTTGATTAAGCTTGTTATTAACCCTCCCTTTTTCTTTTTATACAGTACTGTGCCAAACTGGGCCTAGAACAGAATATGGTATATTAAAACTGAAAATATTTGTTTTGCTATTGACTACAATCACTATCTTAGCTGCTTGTTTTTATTAGATAATGGTGACAAGCTAACCTCCAAGCTACGCCGACTAATTTGAGCACTAAAAGTGGTCGGCTGGGTTCGTGGGTACCCTTTGCCCTAGCAGCTCTGCCCCTGCCCATTGAACAGTCCAGGTACAAATGTGTGTGTGGATTTGTGCATGCATGAATATGTAAACAGTCTAGAGAAGGAGGAGAGAGAGAAGAGCAGCAGAAAGAGGGAAGTTAAGGGATTGTGAGAGGATAGAGTTTGTTCAGGATTAATCAGAAATAAAGGGAGTAGAGTTTGAACAAAAGAAAAGGATATCACTATAAAATCATACTTCATGTCGGCAGGCAAGCGATGATATCTTTTTTTTGTCTGTAAATCCCCAAACTGTTGAAGCCAACAGATTTTTTTATCGACAGGATAACCAATTGTTTTGTATAGTTTTGTTTAAAACTAAAACAAACTACATTTGCCCTCCATAAAAAAACATCTGTACTGTAGTCATCAATATATTTCTGTTGCTCTAAAACAACGTCACAGGTCACATGATACAGTTTGCACAAACTGAAATCATGTACAACAAGCACTGTCGGGAATTCAGTTTTCATACTGAATATACAGATTTTTTATTAAAATGACAATGAAAAAATGGTCAAGAACAGTCAATTAACTTTCAGAAAAAAGGTCTGACCAGAACACATACAGTGTGTGCTGACAGCTGTAGTACTTTTCTATCAGGATCACCTTAGAAGCTCCCCAGCTGCTTTTGAGTTCACTAAGACTGTTTTCATTGCACAACCCACTTCTCAGTGGTCGAAAACCTTAAACATCCATCTCAAACTGCTCAGCTTCTCAGCTCCTATGATCAGTTTAGAGTCTGTCACTTCTTAATACAGTGGGAAATAACAAGAGTCTAGGTGGTTTTAGTTTTCAAGTGTGCAGAATGCATATAGAAAAACATAAGAATAACAGAGTAAGAACAGTGTAACAGTGTAGGAATTAAAGCTTCAGTTAAAAAATATTTTTACAGTTGTCTAAA
>JAQNCA010000001.1:17872059-17892427 GCA_029783725.1 Acanthurus tractus | reverse complement strand
TCCGGTGAGGGTTAGATTGTTCTCATAACCAGAAACTAGATGGTTTTACAGCAACAGCAAAGTTACAGAAAAAAAAAATTTCAGAAATCTCTGGGTCACAGCTCATGATTTTTACAAATATGACATATAAAGAGATAATGCATACGATAGAAAAGGTCTATTCAACAAAAAAAAACTTAGACTGGACCTATGCCCGCACACTTTTTCTTTAGTTATAAGATATTAATATAACATAATATCCTGTAATGTGAATGGACTTACACACCTGACTTAAATTTAAATCGACTTGTTCATGAATATCTTTCCATGTGCTGGCCTTAAATCTGGTAATTTCACGCCATTGCACCATTGTTTTGAGAGGGTGACATTAGGAGTTTATGATATAGGGTAAACACTAAGTATATAGTTTAAGAGGAATCCATCCATCCAATCCTTTAATTTTCTGTTTATAAGTAAATCCAAACCCCTTTGCTTGCCAGTTAGATTGGTTAAATTGAGTGATGGAACTTGACACGAGATTAAAAGAGTGGGCTCCTGTAGAGGCTATGTGAACCTAGATGAACCTTAATTTATCTGTCAGAGAGATCAGCAGCACTATCATACAAAGTCTTTACATGTAATTTAACTGTGTGGTCTTTGTTTTCCAGGGAGATTGGTACCATCATCTACTCCCTTGGTTGTTTCCCCACTCAAGCAGACATCCATGAATTTATAGCTGAGGTCAGAACAGAGTTTACTCACATTTTGCCCATGTTTTGGATAAATAAAACAGCCAGTCAGTTTAATAATCTGGGGTCATATCCTCTGGTGAATTATAACTAATAACTGCATTGTAAAGTCACTATCATTTCAATTGCCAGATAATTTTCTAAATATTGGATATACTGTTAGTTTGCTTCAGTCTGGGCTGGATTTAGGACCATTTGGCAATATGGCAGTTGTCCTCCAAACAGTTATAGATTAGAAGAGGTGTTCATATATGAAAAATATATTCAAATTTTGTTCACAAATATAACCATTTACTTGAAATTAAAGTTTGAATGAAGGACTTTCACTGTGTGGCATTGATGGTTTTATTTCAGAAGAATAGTTCTGAGCACTACGGTCACATCCACTAGCAACAGTATAGTTGCAGCCTCCACTGTAGAGCAAATTAAAAATGACTCATAAGCATAAAATATCTAGTGTACAGAGAAAGGTTCTGACTTTAATGCTTGTTTTGCTGAGATTATTAGCAGGTAGGTTTATTGCTTAAACATTTCTGAGATTGCGTGGGAGCAAATACCCAGCATCTTTGTCCTGTTCAACCAGGTGGAGGAGGACCACACAGGATATGTCCATCTGGACAAGTTCCTCCCAGCAATGACCAAAGTCCTGTCGGACAACAAGTAAGACAGTGGCTAGTTTTGTTGTTTTTTTAATAGTGTATACTAAAAGTGTATTCTCCAAGATACACAGTTTTGTATTTATGTCGTCCCCTTCTGACAATATTTATGCTTTAGTAAAAAATTTAAAAAACCTTGAAATCTTCTCTAAAATTATCACCATACTGTTCGATCTATGATATTAATTGGGCTTGGAAATGATGATGTGAAGAAGATGTGCGAGTTTCATCACTGTTTCTGAAATTAGCTGAAATGTCACCACATTGTTCACAGTGTTTGGTATGTCTTCATGTCAGTACTGTCAGATGGGTATTCAAGTATAACAGACACAAATAGCAATGTTGTTTGTGTCTTAGGTACCCGCCCATCTCTGGTGATCTTCTCCTGCAGGCTTTTGAGGTGAGTCCAGCTGCCGCCTCCTCTGTTTCTTTAGTGTTGTAGTTAAAGAGCTGTCAACAGGTTACTTTAAAAGTATCAGTTTTATCTGTTAACTGCAGATGCTCTAAACCTTCCTTTTAAGCCTCAGTGTCGGCATGGTACCGAATATAAGCTTGAACCTCTGAGAACATGATACTTTCAGATTGATAATAACATCACAGTATTAGTTGCTGATATTAGTTTAAGTATGAAGGCACAAACTCTGTGTTTCTAGGTTCTGGACAAAGAAAAGAAAGGATACTTGGATCCTGGGGAGCTGACAAAGTACATGACACAGGAAGGTAGAGCAGAAGCTTTCAGTTTTCTCTTTTTAAAAACAACACATATGATTTGTGAACAATGGCTTTGGTCCTGTTCTTTAATCCAGGTGAGGTCTTCACTCAGGATGAGATGGAGGAGATGCTCGCAGCACACATTGACCAAGAGAAGAATGTCATTTTTTACAAAGAAATAATCAGCAAGCTGACCTTTGAGCCTGATGAGTAGAGTGTCATGGTGTTTGCCTGTCAGAATAATTGTTAGAAAAATATTGGTGTTTTTACTTGTCTGCATTTTAAAAAACTGAATGTAACTTTGTGTTTTCAGAATTGTTTCTCAATTCATATTAAACACTAATTGGTCGGAATGGCAGAGTTTGAGAAGATATATCAGTACGGGAGCACTGTCATCTGACTGGCAAGATCAAAACAGAAACTCTTTGTATTCTCTGAATTCATCTATACTAATATTAATACCTGCCAAATGATTAAATCTGGGCATGTGGTGGTTTTGTCAGTGGTGATACTAGAATTAGAAGCAGGAAGTAATATAGTAATTCGTTTGACTGAGGGTTAGACAGTGTATGCAGTCGATTGACAGAAAAACAGGAATCAGTAAATCAATGTGAAGTAGCGTCATATGAGGAAACAACCTTCATTATGGTTAATTATGATGTTGTGACGAGGAAGCTATGATATGACAATACCATGAACACTTATTACAAATGTCTGAAAGTACTCCTGAGTTTAGTAGACTGCATGATGGGCAGAAACACAATAAAAAATGACCAAAGTATGAGCAATCAAACAAAGCGATGATTGGCTTAATCAGTGTATCAGTTTATCTCAGGTGACTTTGCACTTAATAGTGATACATGCATGAAACAGCTTTGGAACAGGGATGACATGGTAGCAAACACAAGCAGTTCTCTATCTGAACATGGGTGCATGCTGAAGTTCTGCTTTAAACAGTTTCATTTCACAGTAAAAATGATGACCCGTTAACTTCTGGTTTCCGAAAACTGTGTAAGACAAAGACATCGAAAATGAAACATGAGCCTAAGGTAATTGAAAAAGTCTGTATTAACATTCCCTTTTCACTAAACACCAAAGTCAAAAAAGAATAAGGCTCATTCACCTTCAGCATAATCAAACATCAAATCAGTTTAGTCTTGATAGACAGAAAAGATTTAAAGGGATTTCTTTACCTTTCAGTTTTTCTTTGTCCCTTAACCTCAAACTTGTTGCATTGTTACATCAACGTGTTCCTCTGTTAAAAGGAGCTTTAAAAAGCAGCCTTTACCTAATAGAGAAATTAAACTTAGTACACAAAAGAAAATAAATCATTTGCATGTTGAGCTGGTCTTGTAAAACATATGTAATTCTGAAAGGAGAAAATAACTGGAGCTAGGTCTGCGATGGAATGTTTGATTTGTGCATTCTGAGAAAAACAGAAATCATTTCCATTTGAGTTCCGTCACAAATTTGAATGATTCCAGCCTCAAAAAGGATCAAATGGAAGTTGATGATCATTTAGAGGCCATGTTTCTCTCACTTAATGGAAAGCAGGTTTAGACAGTGGTGGCTTTGACATACATGTGGAGTGAAAAAGTTGAATCTGGCCTCTGATCCTTCTACAAGTAAGAAGGGGACAAAAACATTATAAAGCCTGTGTGGCGAACATATTAAGAGGATAATTTCCTCTTTCATTAATATCTAAACATGGGTTGAGGTTTTGTTCCACTGTATGCATCCAAAATACAAGAATGTGAGAACTGGCTACCAGGATCTCCTCCTCTGCAGCCATTTTTATCAGTGTCAGTCCACACTGATTATTTGGTCCTTAAAAGAGCCATAGACAGGCGCAAAGAGAAAGAAACAACAAAGAATATGACTAACATGCAAAATTATGGAAAGTTTGACAAAGTCACACAGGTGCAAACACAGGGGGAAATGAGAATGTAGAGGAAAAAGAACATGGAGGTAGAGAATAAACTTTTGACATCATGATCCAGCTACCATCGATGGTCTCTTAATATTGATTTGCATAACTGCACTGCAACTGACACACAGAGAAACAGCATTCTGAAAACAATTCAACAACACCCAAAAACACTTTTTCACATATAATAGGAAGAACAGGAGGTGATCACCGCACTAATTTTCTACTTGAAAACTTTGCTTTTCAGAATAAGATAAGAGAGGGAAGAGGCAGGATAGAACCCTCTAAAAAAAAAAGGATTTTAAATGTTAAATTAAATTAAAACTTTAGGGTGGCTCTTCTGAAACACTGCAAGGCAGGTGTGGTCAAAGCCCTGCAGATCTAAAAACATGCTCCCAAGACTCTTTAGCTATTTATCAGCTATTACACAACTCTGTGTATGTTTGTTGCATAGTGAGACCACATGTATTTGGAAAACTTGAAGTTTTACAAATCATGCTTTGTAAAACGTCTACAATTCAAATGAAAAAAGCCACAGGCTATTTGGTGTGGTTACATAAAAACAGCCAGTGCCTTTATGATATTATCCAGCCTCATCCCGCTTTATCTTATCCTAACTTAAGGCCATCTTGTTCAGCCTTGGAGAAAGTAGAAGAAGGGAGTCAAGTGATGGGCTACAATGACTTGGGAAAGATGGTGGGTGTGTTGAATCACGGTTGAACAGAGAAGGGAAGTGAATCCTATAAAGTTTTATGTCCCAGAGTCATAAAAATAATGATGTAAAAGAAGGAATTAAATTAGTGCACTTAGATAAAAAAACAAACCTAACTGAAAACCAACTGGAGTAAATGTAGTAAGGCTGGATTTAATTCAGTTTACAAAACTGTCATATTTGAGTTCACTGTTTTTTTCCCCATTGAACACACCTTAACAATTAAAAAAACCCATAAATATAAGATCTGTGGGTCAACCTGATTAATAACCATTGTACCCCATCAGCTGACTCCATGAATGACAACTATCAGTTTTCCTTGTGGTCCACCTGGGCTATGAGCTGCAGGCGTAGCAGCATTAGCCTGTTACATTTCACAATCAGTACCTGTGTTTACCACGGTAGCTACTTTGCATCACACCTAGATAAAGTTTCCAGAGTCACACAGTTTGCTAACATCTGGTTGGCGATACACAGACAGACCATAGTGTTCTTCTCTAGATTTGCAGCACCAGGCCAGCAGCTGAAATGTTGTCACCTCCACCTGCAGTTTGGTAAACTTCAGTGCACACCAGCACCGGAGCTACGCAGATCTCGTAGTCCTCTTCATCCCAGCAGCTGACAGGCCTGGTCTCCTGCAGAGGGATACGCTGGCTGCCCTCCTGCCGGCTAACAGAGAAGGAGTCATCCATAATGAGCCTTGCCTTGCTGGGGTCAATGTCATTAGAGCCACAGACATGGCGGTTAGCTGTGAGAGAGGCCTTGGCGGCGGCTGACATGGTGTTTTTCCACTTAGTGTCTCGTGTCACAATCAAGGCTTGAAAAGCCAGAGTATGGACATGGAGCCGAGTCAATGGCTTAACCTTTGCACTGTTTGTGTCGCTGTCTGCAACGGCTTCCTTGTAGCGCTGGTTCAGAATGCGATAGACCTCCCTCATCTGGTCGAGGACAGTTGCTACACGAGGGTTTGGGTCTGACAAAACTGTGATGTTGGAGCCTTTGAGTAGACTGAGCAGGTTGGGAAGCTCCTGTTCATTCATCCCTAAAGAGTCCGCCTGTGAAGAGAACCGGGATCAGGGATTAAACTCAGTACCTGCCTTTAAATTGTGTGTCTTGGTAAAAAGGACCATACCTTCACACTAAGTGTCACATTTTTAATAGTAATTAACATGGAACATGATTATTAATAACTATTAACCAAATAGGCCAAAATCATAAATCATAAGTCATGACATTTAGTATTAGTAAATCATATTTAAGTAGTCATTGGAACTGCCAAAACATACTGTATTTCTACTTTCAATGCAACGCAAAACATACTCTATCATAATAAAATGAAAATACATGAGGGCAAATACAGGTTTGGTTTAGTCAAAGTCTGACTACAAATGTATTCAATAAATTTAGCTAGGCAAATTTAAGTTACATAGTACTTTGCATTACTTGTCAGACTACTTGTTCCTCTTCACTAGATGACCTCATTCAGTTGTTCTTTGAACATTTTGATTTTCACTTGTGTCCTGCCATTCAAAGGTACATGTGTATTTATGTGTTGGCTCTCTAAGTTATTCAAGTATACATACATGGGGGATGACATAGTGAAGTAGATCTTGCATTATACTTTCTTCTACAAAACTGGCCATCTCAAAATGGACTCCGGTCTGTGGAGATGAAGAGGACAGAAGGTCTGCCAGGCGGGAGAAGAGCGCGCCTCGCTCACCTGGAATACATGAAAGGATATAAAAAGAAATTGCAAAAAATGTGGCTTGATAATAAGAAGTGAAGGAAACAAGGGGACAAAGTGAAGCAAAGTGGAGTGATTAAGAAGTGAGGTAAAAGGAAGATATCAAAAATATGTCAGAAAGGGAAGGATGCCGCAGACCAGGAAAGTGTTACTGATTCCGACTGACCCAGTTTTTAGCTTCTGTCGTCATCAGCAGCCATCACAAATATTTAAGATGCAAGCAAAGTCCAGGAAAATTCAACACCTGACTATAACTTCATCGATTGGCTGGTTATGACTTGATGTCACTATTTGCATGCCACAGCAGGTAATGTCAACATAACAATCACCTTTGCATTTTCCTTAAAGTAATTACTTTATCATTACAGAGTTTAAATGTTGCCAAAATAAATACTCCTAGCAATACAAGTCTAATTTGCATATTGCCCTGAGGGAAGTGATGCTTATCTTTCTCATCACCCTTTTCTGTTATCTGCATGAAACTCATTATTTACAAAGCTTTACAAAGCTTTAACCTTACTTGATATAGACTGTTTTATTAATGTGAAGTGAATTTGTCAGTAATAATTGTACAATTTATATATAAATATTTTGGGTAATATACTGTCAGCTTACTTGACTTACCTTTTGTTTGGACAAAATCGTACGATGCATAAAATACTGTCAACAACTGAGGGATGTTCTGTGCCATCTCATTTCAATTGTGCAACACATACTAGCAGACAATCCTACTTAATGTTCAAAATCAGCAATTAGTTTAAAGGTTATCATCAATTTTCTCGTACCAGACTGGAAAGGGAAGTTATCCATCATTTGCAGTCCACCCACCACCAACAGATCTGGGTTGAAGTCTTTTAGTTTCTTCGCAAACTCCTCCATGGAATCCAGGTAGGGGTTATGGTCATCACTGTGGACGATGTACCTACAAGGTACAAACAAGCAAAGTCAAACACAGACAGCTTCAAATACTGTACGCTATTAAGCAAGTCACACTTTAACTCTGAGCTGAACAGATCAGTGAAGCAAGAAAGAAGGCTTGTCTTTAAGTTAATTGGGAAAATTTCATCACATATCGCTGTTTTATTGCTATGCATCTTTCTCTTTTATCTTTGCATTAGGGAAACCCAATAAATAGGATCCTGTGACTTAAAAGTTGGAGAAAATCCTGCCAAAGAGCCTTAATTTTACATAAATTTTTAAAAAATCCCTTAAGACTCTAAATATTGACCAGATGCTTGACTAACACATACCTGTTAGCTCTACGTGAGGTATACTGTCCCCAGCTAGCACCAGATGGATACTCCAGGATTAGATGAATGTCTGGCTCTTCTAGTATGTTACCTGCCACTGCAAAGACATTCATAGGTGAGGTACTGCCCGTGGATTTGAAGAAGCCAAGGCAGAGAAAATAGATAGAAAGCAGAGAGGGAAAAGGAAATGGAACAAAGGGTAGAGGGGAATTCAGGGATGCAGGAAAAGGTTGTGTGAAGTAAAAATTGGTAGATTGTTTTAATCCTAGAGGGGGACAGGGTGTACCAGTGTGTGTTTGTGTATATATACCCATAATGTGCTGGGACAGGACATCAGTAAAATCAGGGCTGAAACTTCCCCCAAGCAATACATCACATCCTTCGGTTGCCATGCGACCAGCCATTACGGGGGCATTACCGCCTACTGCCCATCTGTTCCCAGGTAAGTCACGGGATGCTTCAACCAGCTCTCTGAACAGGGTATCATTTAGCATAAAGCGCCTGCAGATCAAAGGAGAGCAAAAGAAGTGTGAAACAATGCTAAAACTAAACAATCAGTGTTAATAATAAGGGCAACAGTCCTCTCATCTACACACCTTTTCTTGTCACACTAAAGGTGTAGTTATTTTGCACAATTTGTAAAGCAATTTGCCATGCCATTGTGTATGAAATGTGCTTTAAAAAATCTGGCTTGCCCTGTCTTAACTAATTCTACTCAATTCAAATGTTTTTACTTGGGGTTTCAGATAAAAGACAGGACACTGCATGCATGGAATAAAACATAAAACTACAATATAAAGACCATGGCTTTGTTTATTTGAAACATATTTGTTGAAATATATAACATCTTACAAAGAGACAGTAGCACCAATGCCTTTACAGCTGGGACTGGTAGCTTGCAATACCAAGTCTTATTTCTGACAAAATCAAGATTTAATTTTTAGTGACATTAGGTGGTTAAAATTTTTAACTGAGACATTCCTTATGAGTTGGGAAAATGTTTCTGCAGCAACAAACTTTTACATGCACTACACCATTTAAATAATGTTCTCATAGCATTATTTTAAAAGACTTCTTAAAGTCTTTGTAATCTTGCTTTTTTGTAGTTTGTTTGGACAGAGACATCTTCACTCCATGTGTACACATAATCCCCCTGTGTAAGAGAATGTCTGCCTGTGCATACATCTTGCAGCCTTGTCTATAGAAGTCGAGATCATGTTAACTCACTCATTTTAACTGATATGAGAGACTTGCTTAACTAGTCTCTTAAGAGATGTTAACATTTGCAAATAAAATATAGCAAAAAAAAAATTCATTTAGTGCGTTTCTTAAAAAGTTTAACGTTTTTTTTTGTACCCGTAAAGCTCAATAGAAAGCTGGGATGCTGACATGTCAGAATTTGCCAAAAAGAATTAATGTCTAGCATATAGAGACTGAAGTGAAAAGTGTTGAAATTTAAGACAACTTACAGAGAATGAAAGAACAAAAAAGTTGAAAAATCAGACTGAAGTTGTGCGACACATAAAAATAAAAAAGACACGTTGGCTGACAGAGTCCGCAGAGAAACAGAAATACAAGCAAAGCACAGGCAGCAAAAATACATAAAAAAAAACTAAACACATTTTATCCAAAAGCAGCCCCCAACACATGAGGTTTGACCTGGTCTGCACTTGGCAGAAGTAACCAATCATCTCATCTGTTTCTTTACAAATATCACTTAGCTCATTTCCTTGGCCATGTACTACATAATTATGGTCTTAGATTTTGCCTACATGAGTCCAGTCATCATCTGATGAACATCACGAATGTACAATCCCAAGTTCAACAATGAACCAGGCAAAAAGAGACAAAAGAAAAAAAATTTGAGTAAAAGACCTGGATTCTGCATCTAATTGCAATGGTTATTCAAACTTCATCATTGTTGTTCATTTTCTCATACAGTCCCTTGCCCTGTCTGTCCATGATGACCGCCTGTTGCCTCTGGGTGTTAATTCCAGACAATGAACAAGGGCTTACAGGCGCCACAGTCAGAACAGAAGCAGTCACCAGTGAATGAGAAGAGAGGGTACATAAGTTCACACACAGGCACTGACTGACTCTTTAAGTCACAGCTTTTACTTAACTATTCTATTTTGCATAAAAAATAAATAGCCAGAAGAAAAAAGATAGAAACTGTGGTTATGTGTTTGTAAAAGGGAGAAGACAGAAGGAGTCAGGAGCAAATTAGCCCAAAGAAGTGTAATAAAGAATGTCTTTAAATCTGCTCTGGGCTGTATCTCAAACAGTTTCTACATACTCAATGTTCCTTCTCTTTCATGTGCATCAATGAAAGAGAAGGAACATTGAGGAACACCCCCCCCTTACACACACACACACACACACCTTGTTAATAAACAGGAAAAGTCATCTAACCAGTCATAAAACAAAGAAAACTAAGGCCATTAAATATTGCTCAATATTGTTCAATGTATATAATACTGTGAATTTAGGAAAATTTTTCTAAATTATATTCATGCAAACACAAAGCACTTACTCTGCAGCAGCTCCCGGTGCAAAAAAGTAGGCAAAGCTCTGAGCTAGTTGCACTTCATTTTCTAAATAGTTATGATGTAGGGGCTGGTCAGTGGGAGGGAGGCCAATCTTATTAAGCAACGATACCCCGTCCACTATCAGGTCAACACAACCTCCAAAACCTGTAGGTGAAAGAGAAGGGCAGAAAAGAAGGACAAAGAATTTTGTATTTGATTAAAGCAATACATGACTTTAAGTCTGTTACCATAAAAGTCAATTTGCTGTGAAATAAAGAAAAAGAGTGACCTGTAATTTATTATGTAGTCAGCAACAGAGGTGCATACTTATTATGCCTCTTGTTGAAAGTAAACAGGCCATAATTCATCACTGTGCTGTAAGGTTTAACTCCATTTCAGCAATTAATGCACCTCAGAGAGATTCACAAAGGCCTAGATTAGACTACTCGAGAGATAATGTGACCAGGCTGACGTGATGTTATATCTTAATCTGAATAATTACAACGTAACAAGCCACACTGCATGGCTGAGCCAGCTGTTGGACTGTGTAAAGGTTGGACAGATACGGTGATCACTTTTGTTGTGTGTTTGCACCTGGGCTAAAAGGACAAGATTTTTGGATTAGATCATGATAGCCAAGACACAGGTTAGATTAGGCCAATTGCGTTGTTTGCCAAAATATGTCTTAAGTGTGTTTTTTTGCATAAGGAATTCTATCTTGTAATGCTGCCATTCAACATAGCATCCGCTGTAGCAATGCAAGACAGGAACCTTAAACTGCCAATGATATTTCTCGCCCATAGCAAACTAGTCACCAAAGTTACACCCCTCCATATTTTTTTCCTCAGGCCTTTGTTTAAAGGTGTGTCACACAGATCACGGAGTTAACTTCCTGCCAGCACATGAATCCCCTGTGTACTGTGCTCTAGTATCTGTTTAGTCTAGCCCTAAATTTACTGTTTGATGTCCCTGTATCTGTGGGGATTAGGGATAGTACTAGTAATATTTGTACTAGTTTATACCAGACATATCACATAGGCTACCATCTGCACTAGTGAGATAAGGCTGACATTTGTTACAATTATTAAGTTCATACAAATTCACTGTACAATTAATGTCAGCATTTTGTCCATAATTCCATGCAGTTGCCTTTGCCTCTTGTCAGTTCAAAAACCAGCAGGCTTGGACTGAAGAGTTAAACATCAATTATAGTCAGGACGAGTCACTGCGGAGTCCTGTTGGTTGATGGGGGATCTTTGCTCTGAACAAAGGGTTTCAGCTAGTCAGTCAAACTGATGATCTGGACTAAGATCAGGTGACAATGCAGATTAATGATCAGTCCTTTTTCACTTCCCACTTCTGTCTTTCGCCAAACTATACTCCATTTTCTTGAGCCTGGCTTCAACATTAGCTATCCTTATGTCACTTGATCAGTGATTTGCTCACGAAACTCCCGATACAATTAACACTAGCATTAACTGAACAATGACTTACAGATATCTAACTTAACTAAGTACTGACAATTCACTGAGACATATTTCACCACTACTTTTAATCAATGTCCAACAGCTTTTACAAGCTTGTATTGACGATAACGCTGCAGCATCAACTTTGGCAAGAAGCAGTTGGTGAATCAAAGGGTTAGCTTACATATTTGACTGTTCGCCACTGATAGTAATAATTTTACATTTAACGTTAACATTAGATCTGAATAACAGCGAGCTGTTTATATCAGATAAATCAGCTTAGTAACTTAGTAACCGGCGATTTTGAATGACATATTTTGCCTCAATTAATCATTAACCCCGAAACTGCATAAGCCTCTACATAGGTAAGCCCATGTGTAGTTAGCTAGCTAGCATTCAACCCCTGTACTTACCAACAGCCACTTTCGGTCTGTCGACGTTATTCATGCCGACTTTCTGTTCAGCCCGGAGCAGAGAGGACAAGACGGTGTCCAGCCGGTCGTCCAGTATTTCATTCTGGGGTGACCGGAACCACAAGGCCAGAAGAACCACAAACAGGGACACAACGGGCCCATATTTCATCCACGAAACCCTGCCTCCCCCCTCCATCATCGGCTGGTTAGCTAGCTGCAGAAGCTCACTCTGTTAGTAATGACCAAACACTTACTAAGACAGGCAGAAACGTTAAAGCGCCGTTCGTTGAGTTGTCCGCTTGTTTAATGAACTGGAGTGTCCCGGATGTGCCTCAACTGGACAAACAGACTTGCATTTTGTTGTTCGCTTTTTCCTTATGCTATTGATTCACAGCACCGCGGTTTTAAAATGTAACCAAGTGTAACACCATACATTTTTATTATTTGAAATAGGGCCCTCTATTGCCTGATTTGTTTTACCGAAACCCCGCTGTCAACTTGGGTAAAGGGTGGACGCCTGTGAGAAAAACGAACGTCTTTCATTTTACTACGAAGGGGGAGTGTTTGTTTTTGAGGACAGCAAGGCGGAAGTGACTAAGCTTAAAGCATGTTCCCTTATCTTTTATAAATATTTTACATTTCTACTTTTGTACCTTTTTATTTTGTTTCCCATATTTGGCAAAGCTTGCAAAAAAAGAAATAGAAATAATGCTTCTTGCTAATTTTACTAACATTACCAAAAGTTGCTCTGGAAGAGATACTGGTCAGAAAAAGATTACACCCCATTAACTCTATGTCAGAGTCCATGTTTATTGCCCTTCTTTTTAAAAGTAAACTTTTAGATTCAGAACAAAGTTTAACTACAGAATGCTTTCACTGTAATCATGTCATCTATCACACCTTGACCTACATATTCTTGTTGAACAAACACTATCAGGCAAAGAGCATCAAATTATGCTGAAATGTTACATTGATATATTAGCATGCATATTAAAGAGTCACAACACCATCCTGGGAATCAAATATTGTTTAATGTTACTAAGAACACAACACTTATATGCCAATATTTTGATCATTACAGGCAGACAAAACATTCAATGCAAAAAAAGTTACATTTCTCAATTGAAACTCAAAAGTTTAAAAATATTTGATAGGCACCAATTACTATGAGTAAATCCTTACATGGAGTGTGTTTGTGGTACTGAGAAATTATATTGGATAAAAACGTCAACATGAAAGGTGGAATTAAGAGGAAAAAAAAATCAAACCGAGCCTCTCTCCTGCATTAGGCAGAGTTTTGTTATTTTGTCATTGAAGCATCGCTCCAACATTGTCCACACTTTCCATCAGTGCAGAAAAAATGGGAAACGAGCGGACAAGTTTAATCCTACAACAATAAAAGCCTGCTTCAAATCACCTGAGATAAAATTAGATGCAAGTTAAAATGCCTTTTTTTTCTACTGTGCAACCTAATGATTGCTTTAAGAGGTGAAGGAACAGACATCAAGCAGCTCATTTATAAAAACCAACTTAAATTCAACAGTGATGATTTGTGCACAGGCACATACTTGCTGTCATACACTCCATTTGCTAATCTTCCTAAATGAAGTTCAGGTTGCTCTTTATTTAATTCTGTCTATTGTAAAAAGAAAACCACATGCCATTTGTGCAAGGTGATCAGTGGGCTTTAACTTGAAGCACTAAAAGCAGTTGACCTGGACGAGTTTCAGAGCTGACAAGCAGGGTGTGTTGCCCTCTGGTGATTAGGAAAGATTCTGCAATTTAAAACCTGCAAGAAGAAAACTGAGTCAGAATGGCACAAGCTGTAACTCACAAGCGATACCCTTAAACTTTTTCTGTGGATTTAACAAAGACATGAAATGGAAGTTGCTGGGATGGTACAGGGTCAGTATTTTATTTACAGCATTGAGGCTTGTGGACAAACACAAATCCATGCAAATAAACAAAAAAAAAACAAGCGTTGTACCATACAGGCACATAAACACAGGTTTGTTAAAGGCACACACTTAATAATACGTTATACTTGATAATTTGTTTTCTTACCTTAAATTTTACTTGGGAATTCCAGCCACAATTTCAGACTCAATGCCACAGTGATCCTCGCCACGCAGGAATTTGAAGTATCCTGAAGAACAGAAACACACCAGAAGACAGTTCATTTTCATGTCTTTCATGTAATAACATATGGAATGTGAGCACCTGTCTCAATTTCAAAGCCGCTGCTAAAATTTTATTTCGCCTGTGAGATTTTAAAAAGTACCTAATTAAAAAACAAATTAATAAGTAGCAATACCACAATGCAAAAATAATATCAGTAAAAACATGATTGGGCACTAAAAGCAAGAGTTACTGTGAAAAACATATTTTTTAGAACATCAATTTATTCATGTGTTGACCCATATGCAGTATTTATTGTTGTACCTCAGACAAAGTCTAACTAATCTGTAGAGTGCTCGTTAGTGTCACTGATATAAATGCATCACATCATGTGAACGGGTAAAAGAATTTAAAGAAGTACAATGTACACCAAGTTTGAACAGTTAAATATGTTCACTCTTACAACTTAAGACAGTTCAATACAACATCCTTGCTTAAAAGTGTGTCTTCATCAGAGTAGTAATGTTAAGTTTATGTAACATTTTCACAAAATGTTGATTTGACAAGGCGGTCTTCTGAGGCTGCAGTTGGTGTATGGAACATTATACTTAAGTGCATCTAAAATCACACTGTGTCTGTGTGTGTTTGTGTGTGTGTGTGTGTGAGTCTGCTCACCGTTATCACCCCAGTCAGTATTCCAGGAGTTAGCACAGAGCCAGTAGGGAACACCATCCTCCACACCCCAGCCCAAGACCTTGATGGCGTGGCCGCCCACAACAGACCCAGTCACATGCTTATACACACCTGAGACAAGGAAAAAACAAAAAAAAAGATAAGGATAATGGCAGAGGAGGAGGGTCAGCAGCAGTTTGAGTTCAAGTTCAAGGTTAACAGGTTGTGAGTGTACACATATTCAGTTTTGTCTGTATTTTTACTGTACTTGTCTGTAAATGGTGTGTGTGTGTTCTTACCAGACTTGTACAGCACAAAGTCCTCATAGACAGTAAAGGCTCCCTCTACTGGTCCATTCTTGTATATCTCATACTGAATTTGTTTTTCATCTGCCAGCACACTATAAGACGTTTTACCTGCAACACAATTTGAGTTAGGATCTTGCACTGCACATGTGTGTGTGTTTGCTTTCTGTATGCATACACAGTCATGTAAACCATGACTGGACTTAAGCTCAGTTTAGGACAGATATAATGCTAGCAGCAGTTTTAGGCTATTGTGTGATTGAGTCCAACTAAACATTTTGGCACAAGAGATTGAGGTTTGTGTCCTATGTGAAACCAATAAAAAACAAAAACAAAAACATCACAGCTGCCTTTTTATTTTGGTCTCAGTTGACTGAATTAGTTTTTTTTTTAATAATTGTTTTCTTCACTCACAGTTTAGCTTTGTCTAAACAGCAAAACTACACAGTAAAGTTTAGGAGAAAGATGGCTTGGCTTGGGTTCAAATAAAAAGTAAATGTTGACTTGGGGTTTCACGTGGGACACAAACAGCTGCTTTTTGGCAGAAAACCCATATGGCAAACATGTCCCACATGCAAGCCACTTCTAAACATAAAGAAACAACACACAAATCTGGCAAGAGTTTTCTTCATCTAGAGTTACTTTGTAAACACAACTAGTAGTTCTTCTGTAATCCTGCTCAGTAACGAACTGATCTGAAAACATAACCTCTTTGGCAAAGGTAATAACTATCTAAAGCAAGGCAAATCTTTACTGGAAAATCACAGGGCACGAAGAAAATTCAATTCAGTTCAATTGTTAGATTCCAGCTCTCCTCTTATGTTGCAAATACATTTACAACTCTTTTTTTCAGGTTAGAACATTTGAATTTCTCACCAAAGTGCTTGTCCTGCTTGTAGCTTGGTGTGTATCCAGCTTCACATTGGTA
Source organism: Acanthurus tractus (assembly GCA_029783725.1). NCBI lineage: Eukaryota > Metazoa > Chordata > Actinopteri > Acanthuriformes > Acanthuridae > Acanthurus > Acanthurus tractus. Next base: position 17,876,269 of record JAQNCA010000001.1, on the reverse strand, counting down.
TAAGCACTGAGGTGTGTCTCCACCCTCTCCACTGCAGGCGGGTCTGCTGCCATTCACATGATGCTCGCAGGGAGGGATGGTGTAGGGACGGCAACCTGCAGACACAAACACAGGGTCAGAATTAGAGACAGTACACACACCAAACACTGTAAGAGTCTCTCACACACAGAACTCACCAATGTGGGAGTCGTAGAGGCCTCCAGAAACCAGTCCCTCTTTGGTCCAGAAGTCCCAGGCAGCTGAAGGATAGCCACCATTACATCTGAAAATGAAAAAGAAAAAAAAGATCTCTTATGTAATGTTTTTTTGTACATGATCAGAGAGCTACTGATCCAACTTTTTCCCCTTCCAGTACTGATTCTGTTCTGAATCCTTCCTCTGGGTTCTGTGTCTACTGATAAAGAACTATTTATTAATGCGCTCACTTTTTTAATTATATTGATAAAGAAACTGTATTTTACATGGATCAGTTACGTTATGGCTGAGACCTGATCCACTTGGTAAAGTCAAGTTTAGTGCAGTTATAAATTCTGAATCTTTGATCAGCGCATTCCTATAAATTATTAGACTTCTGTCTTCATAGGAGATCATTGACTGATCCACTTGTACTCAGCTGATCCAATCTTTTCTCTGGGTAAATATCAAAAAATTCTAATTTCAAACAGCACGGTTTGCTGATGAGCTCTGGATCATAGCTCCCATATAATAGGTCACTGCAAACATCGGTTAGATATGTGAAAAAGTGAAACTTTTCACACACTGCTGCATCTCACCCCATGCCACAGCTGTCACAGCAAGTCAACAAATCCTCTGAGGAGATCTCCACGCTGACCTTGGCATTGCTGTGGATACACACACGGTCGGATATGGCCTCTGATGCACCAAACGCCTGTGAACAAAAGAACCAAGACATGTTACAGAGGCACAAGTACAATCTAATGGTAGGTTTTCCATATCCTAATGGATGTGTGTCTACGTGCGAGATCCACTGACACATTACTGTCCACAATAAAAATTCACAATCATATACAGAAAATTTATCCTAAACCCCTCTTTAATACGATCCCATTGTTGTTTGAAGCGTGAGTTTGTGTCTCACCCAGCAGGATCCACAGGAGCCTTGGTCTCTGATCTCCTTCAGAGTGGGACAATTGGGCCACTGCTCTCTGGCATCAAATTCTTCAGGCGGGTTCAGGTCTCCAGCATATTGCACCCTTCAGAGGAAAACAGTTATAAATTCAAGTATTACTGTGTGCTACTACATAATACAACTGCATGGAAGCAGACTTGGAGTACTTTTTATCTTATTCTATATACATAAAAATGTACAAGGTGCATGTTTCAATGGGGAGTGTATGATCCAGCAAATCATTAACTGGGTATGAGAGACACTCACATGACAGGCAATTTAGGTCCCTTCAGAATCGTGCCACAGAGTTTGCGGACATAACTGTAGTCGACATTATGGAAGTTGTGACCAGCCTGCAGAGGAAGAAGAGGATTAGTCAAAATAAATTGCTTAAACCCAGAAACACATAGGTTTGTCAGACAAACACAGTACAAAACAAAACAAACTCACCTTCCAGGTAGTGTTGACCTTATTGATGTAGTTGACCATTTCGCTGGACAGTGGTTTGAGGTGGGGTCTGGCCAGGCTCACAGCCAAGCTGGCAGCCAATAACACGAGGGCTGCACGCCACATTATGCTTTAAAACAAAAACATGAAGAGGACACAACTTCATTGTTATTTACATTACAAATTATTTAACGGAGGTAATTTAGTGGCATACATTTGGACTCAATGACCAAAGTGTAACATGAATATGTAACATTAAATCCAGCAAACAGGGACTCATTTTAATTAAAACATAAAATGGTTTTGGCTTTCCTTGGCTTTCAAGGATGGAGGCTCAAGGAAAACTAATGTCTTACAAAAAAAACAAAAAAAACAAAAAAAACAAAAATAACTTGCATCCACAAGTGGAACAGGGTGTACACAGAGCAGAGCAGAAAAAAACCCTCTTATCCTTAGTCATGCTGTTCAAAGACCTCTTCAGTGGTTCAATGATCATACAAAGATACACAATTAACAGTCCAGTGATTTCAACAAATTCCTTAGAATAAATCTCCATGCCCACAAACACACAGAAGAACAGGGATTTCTATTTTCAAAAGGAAGTACATTCACTTTTGTTTACTCAGTCTAGGTTTCAGTTCCCTCTTGGAAAAGCATGATGACTAACTTGTCCTCATATTTCCTCATACTGCTAGTCACAATGCAAGTGTGCACAAACTATTTTTTTAGATAGAGGAACACTCCAGTAGTCTCAAGTTTCTTCTCAAATGGTACATATGAGATCGCATATGTAAAATGAAGGCCCCATTAGAGATCTTAATGTGGCCTATCAAATAGAAGTATGAAGTGCACTCAGGATGACCAACAGGATGTTTCACTTCCAGCAAAATCAATTCCAGTGCAGACACTGTGCTTCTTTGCTAACATGATGGGATGAACTCTCATGCAGCTTCAAATCTTGATAAAAAGGACAACTAAACAGTCTAAAGGCCAGAGTAGAAAGAATGTGGTTAGAAAAGGGTCAGAAAGAGACAAAACTACAAATGTTGACTTCTTAAAATATTCAGGGATTGCAACTTTTTGACCAAACTGTGTTTTACAAGCAATATGATTAACATTGAATTTAAATTAGTCTATAGCCAAACACAATTTCACATGGACTTGTAATGAACTTAACAGACCGGTTTTGTGCTTACACTGGCACAATGCCTCACACATTTTACTTTTTAGAACAGCTGGTCTTGCAAGGTTGATCTGAGCACTTGTTTGGGCAAGCCCTCTTTTTAGCTAGAAAAGGCAGAAAAGAATTCATTGGAAACGCATGGAATCTGTCTTAAAAAAAGAAAACTGATTTCTTGTGAAATTGGTTTGATGTCACATGACCGTGGCCAAAGAAATATGAGAAAAAGTACATTAACGAAAGAAGGAATAAAAATTCCTTTGCAGAATGACATCTGCTGTCTGAGATCACACTTGCACTCCAAAAATAAGTCAAAGAAATTTGTAATTGAGTGACCAGAAAAATCATATGACAGGACAGTTTTTAAAATTTTTTTTTTTTTTTTTTTTAATTTTAGAGAAGTTGTTCAGCCATAAACACACACACACACACAAAGAAATGATCTGTTTGTGTTTTGAGAAGTGAACCCTCAACCTGCTGACCTGAATGGCTGACTGCCCTAAAGGAATCAATCTCATGTCAAGTACTTTCAACACAGTTGTGAAAACCAAACTCAGGCCACATTAACTTGCTGAGTCATAGTTGGGCACTGGGGGGGGGTTTCATTCGCAGAACTTTTGTATCTCTAGACTGATGATGAATGCTGATGATGACAAGTTATTTCTGATTCGAAACAAGGCATTATTTTTATAGAGCAACTAAAGCTCAGAGGTTGAAATTTTTTGAGTGTGGGAGTTTAGATGGAAATGAGTGAGTCAGCACTAAGCCACAGGGAAATGCATTCAAGTTCCTCACAAGCTAAGTTTAAAAGTAGAACCAATGACCTTCAAATGATAAGTCCTGCAACATCAGCTTAAAAGTTGAGCAACATCAGATTAAGCTCAACTGAATGAAAATTTTGCATTCAGATACTGTATCTTCTCTCGATGGTCTCTGTTTTTCCACATCTATACCACAGCTTGATGCTAAAATGTACTGATAGGTGATACCGCAGTGAAAGGCTTTTGTCTACTACAGTTTACCAGGAATATAAAATCAAAAACAACTTACTGTAGAGGTAAAGCATTACCCTATCTGTACTTCCTTTAACATGAAAAGTAGCACAATTATACATGCACCTCTCATCTTGCCTGCACATGTATTTCTACTGAGCGGTTGTACAGTCTGAAAGAGGTTTATGTCGTTTTATAAATCTGGTCGGTTTGTTCTTGTTTCCTTATTCTTGGTTTCCTGATTTACCGGATGGTTATAAAAAAAAGGTCCAAGTCAGTTATGCTCGTAGGTGCAAATGTACAAACTTCAATCGTCTCCTCTTCCCCAGCCAATTCTAGTTCATTCACCGTAAACTCCTCCCTGCTCTGATCACCTGCTTTATCACTGACATGTTTTTAACCCAACAAAACTGGTGTCAGTTTCTCTCACTAGGCCAGTAAAAGCAGAGGAAGTCGAGGTCT
>JAQNCA010000001.1:17845864-17869609 GCA_029783725.1 Acanthurus tractus | reverse complement strand
TTTATTATCAGTTACTTTACAGTTTCTTTGAAGAGGTCAAATTAGTACTGTGTACTGCATGTACGGGGCTGATTTCTGATTTCTTTAAACTAAAGTCCTAAAGACTTTTTTGGATTGTAATTAAGGAGTAATGTGTATGTTTTTTTTAATATTTGTAGCTTATATGAGTTGTAGCTGATGGAATAACAAGTTTTTTTGGCTTGCATAAGGCTGTACTGTGCTGCAGTTCCCTGACCACAGAGAACATGCTGATCATCCAGCTGCTTTCTCTTCCTTTTTATCAGTCTGTCATCTGACTTTTTGAATGATTGGATGAAACTAACACTGTAAGCACAGCATTCAAACCTCAGCCATTGTTTTACTCAGCAAGTTGTGCAAGAACAGATCCTCATTTTTTAATGAAGTGTAACTGACCAAAAACATCTCTTTTAACCAGATGAATAAACCAAACTCACTTTATTCTCTTAATATCAATAAGGCACTTTCTAACGTGATAAAGTCAAAATTTTTAAGTAGCAAAAATCCAACCGTTGCCGTGTGGACACATCTTTAATAACTCTTACAGCATGGACATGTTGTACAGAATGGTTGGAGGAATGGTGGTTAATGCCCCAGGCCCCAAAAGCAGGTCAAACCAGCTCCATGATCATATAAAGTTGGTTTATTTAAACATTTTACTGAAACTGCTGTTGTAATATGGTTTTAATATTTACAAAGTAATCAGTGCCATTTATACTGCGATCAGCCACTTTATACCTACCTTTGTCCATGTGCATAAAAACACTGAAAGAATGAAGATCAATAAAATAGACATACTCTGAGCATAGACAATGTTTTATGACTTTATTTTGTCACACCAATAGCACAGTTAATGACTCACTACCACCAGTTGCTCTGTGGAAATCCTTGCAGAGATGAGGTGATGCATGTTGATAAATGGAGGCCGTCCGGTGACTAATTGATGTAGCACTCAATCAGCAAACTTATTCCAGTCTGTCAGTGGAAACTATAATTTGTAAACTATAAACAATTTCACCCACAATTTGAATCTTCAGCACAAAACCTTGAAAACACTGCACCGTGGCTGCCAACTGATTTCATAACAGTAAATGTGACAAAATATTAAAAAAGAACATCTAAAAAAATACAAAATGAGTCAGTTAAGAAACACAAGCAAAGGTTTCCATACTTATCAGATACACAAAGCAAAGCATATAGTTCTAATATAAAGCAACACACACACACACACCTGAGACAAGCTAAAGCTGTCTCTCTACAAGGCAAAGCGCTTATTCATGATAATAAAGCCAAGACATCTTCTAAAGCCTGTGCTTGGATATTTTTAGTGCACTACGATACATTTTTATTAGCTTGTTTATTGCTGTTGCATACACATACATCCTAGCATGTGTGCTAACTACTGCAATGAGTGTGTTTGTGTGTGTAGTTAGCTCTTTTTTCTAAAGGAATAGATACAATTCTCTGGATGCCTATGATTGAGTAACATGCAGTGACATCTTTATCTATCAGCAGGTATATGGATAACAGTTCGACACAGATTGATAGAGCAGTTCTGCCAAAAGCTTGTTGTTTTTTCTGTGTGTTTATGCTCTAGTTCTGCCATGTTTAATTAACATAGCTAAAGAAAAACAGAAAAATGGAAAACAAATATGTGTGGAAGACTAATACTGTTACGTACCACATTCTATTATAACAATCAGATCTCACATATTAAAATAAATAATATTCATGACTTAAAATGATACTGGCAATGACCAAGCTACACACTGAAACATAGCAGCACATCATGACTGTGATCCAACATTTCTATTCTGACACCCCTTCTGCTTTCCTGCTTTCCCTTCTTCTTTTTGCTACAATACCCAAAATGTTTAATATTGTTTGCAGCAAATGCTGTGACTGTCCAGGGTCATAAAATGTTTAGATTTTTTTTGAGAAATTTAGTTCCACTGAGGTAGAAGGTTCAACTAATGGAAAGTTGAGAACACATGTGTGAGCTGTGGCTTTTAAAGGAGAATGAAGTAGAAGTTTTATTCATTGAGAGGTAGAGCTATTAATTTAAGACTATGTCAAAAGATCCTCCTCAGTGATTTCATCAGCACTGTCGGGAGACTTGCAGATCAGTTTCAGAGTTGAAATTTGCTCCATTTTGTAAAATATGAACATGTTTAATAACACTCATTTTTACTCAATAGTTAACAAGGATCTCAAGGTTTGTAAAACTTTCAGTAAGGTCTAATGACAAATGTCACACTATAAAAGCACACCAAAGGACTGTATGCATTTTAAGAATCTAGTTGTAAGGTTTGTGTTTACTGCAAGGGATTGTCAACATCAGGGAAAGTCTTATACTTTTTTAATAAAAAACTAAGTTGTGTCATTTTAAAGAGGGAAAATAAGCCTTTATATTGCTTATTTTAAAATTAAGCAACTAGTAAGGTCACCAACGAAGAAGTTGTACTCTACAAGTACGTTTAACTTTCTTCACATGGTGGTAAATGTGTCTATAAGTTTCAACAGCATCCTCACTGTGCACTCTTCAATAAAACCACTTTCAGTAAATGGATGCCTCCAAAACAATGCTAAATGTTAAGAATAAGAGTAGAGGAGCTGAATCTTTTGCCAGTAAACGAGTAGTCGGTGAAGTAGCCAAAGTTAAAATTAAAAGTTAAAATCAAGTGGCAACCTCCAGGGCTGAAAATTAAGCCAACTTAAGCACCAGAAACTGCCGTTCCTCTAATGAAATGCTTATTGCTGGCTCCAAAAGTGAGTAGTAGTTTAAAGTTTTGAAGTTATGCCTAAGTAAGGGTTTAGCTGTTTTGAGTGACAGCAGCTGCTATCTGTCACTAAGTTGTTAGTAGCAATGTTAAACTGACCTCACTCCACCCTCTAATCTAAATACGGTCACTTGGCTTTATATTATCATACTTGAGGCTTCGAAACAACTCTTCACAAATCACTGCACAACATCACAGCAGCCCCAACCACTATTTAATGTGCTGTCTATGGTTTAAGCCGGTTTGGGACAACAACAAATTTGAGAAATAGCTCAATCAGACAAAAACCAGTGGATAGTGAGTTCCTAGCACAGGAAACTCATAGTAACAGTACACAGAACTGCTGCAACATTTTCATGTTGCATTGCATCTTATTATCATTCATGCTCTTCAATTTTGTCACTGGTTAAAAAGAAGAAACAGTATGTGATTGTCGGGTGTGTATAAGTTACTCCTCTTTTCACAGACCAGAAAACACACCTTACATCATGCAGGAATTGCCCTCTTGTTTGTCGTTCCTTGTCTTATTCATGTTAGTAAAATAACCGGTTTTATTTTGTCCCTTTTTTGTCCCTCTTTTAAGTTTACAAAAATATTTTTAAAAAGGGTGAGTGGGGAACTCTCTTTTAATTTTGGAGCCTCATATTGTTTATGCATTCATGTATGAATTCAAAGCTTTCTGCAGGTCATGAACAAAATAATAATAAATATATAATTTATGTTTTTATGTCACATATTTGATCACTAACTTCATTCTTTAAATTCCTTAGAGATGCCCCTTTCATATTATATATTGCTTACCTTCCCTTTTATAATTCACAGGTTACAATTGTAGTGTAGTTTAAAGAATATCATGCTACAGCCGCTGGCTAACAACAAGCTTCATTTCTAGCATTTTTTACTGTTAAGTGATGTCTGGTATTATTGCAATTACAATCATCTAAGCATAGCAGAATTTATAAAATCTTTTTTCCTTCAAACCTTTGCTTCATTGTCATTTGTTTATCTGATAGTTTCCTTAAAAATAAAGACGGATGGATCAACATATTTAACTATTTTACAGATTAGAAATAGGAATTCTGTCTTTTTATGTGTCAGTAATGTTTGTAAACACAAAATACGTCCTGAACTGTACACTGAGTGAAGAGCTGACTGACTGGATGAATGAGTGGCTTTCTTAAACAACTGGACGGGATGTTTAACATCATGTACAGCATTTGCTATCATAGCAATATCTCTGAATTTAAGATATTCTTGAATTAGCATAGGTATACTCATATTATTTATATATTACTTGTGAAATCTTTAGTTTCACTGACTCAAACTGACAAAAAAAAAACAGGCATTGGCGAGTGGCACTAGAAATTCTGCACAAAGGCCTGATGTTGAGATTGTTTGGTTATTGTAAACTGGTTCAATTCCCTGGTGAATTTGGAAAATTCTTCTGCATTTAGCTCCAACTACATGGACAAAGGAGGGACAGGAGGAGCTACAGCAACATAACCATCAAGGATTTTCATAATTTTTTTTTTTTTTTTATCAAGGGTTTATTTCAACAAAAACCAGAGATAATGTTTTTTGGGACAGTGGAAAGCCAAACCGAGATGGTATCGTTAAGTTTTTTTTTCTTTTGTTTGAGTAAACAAGGTCTAGCTGCCCAGCATAATAACTTCAGTATACATCTCTGCAACTGAGTCTTTGTAGACATCTTTGTAAAAACATTAGATTTTGTTGGTTATGTTAGTTCATTATTATTTGTAATGTTTGAAGCATATTTTCAGATCATATTTTACCCATTTCCCATTTAAATAAGTTTGTCATGGTTCATATGATAGTATATGCGTCTTTATTTTTCTTTACTCCTAATTATTAATATTTCAACAATTAGTTTAAATTTTGTGGGAGGTTACCTCAGCTAACTGCTCTGTCAGAATAGAGACCTTAATGTATATGTTTCGTAATAACTGAGTGTAAAGGTTTATTTAAATGAGTGAAAGTGCTGCCTCTCATTAATTAGCACCTGTAAAAGTTGATCTTTTACTGAGTTATCCAGATCAAATCTTTGAATACTGAGCTATTAAATACAGTGTTTAACAAAAAAGTTTTGAAGAACAGAAAAAATACACAATACTGCACCACTCACATTGGAGCCTCCTTCCTGCAAGCACTTCAACCAACCAGGACTTTCCGGTGCAGCAACACAGACCTGATCTCTCCCTGACTCCCCCAGCCATAAACATGGATAAATGTGTATTGTGGAATGTACAGCAGGCCAGAGGTACCACTATAAAAAATTTGAACGACTGGCAAATGTTCTAGCACTGTGCTACCAATGTATGTATCTCCATTTCCTGCAAATTTAGCTTTTGTATCTGCGTACCCAGGGCAAACGATTAATAATTTATACTGCACATCCTGCTATGACTAATTCAAACGAACTGAGCTTAAAATGCTCCTGGACTCCCCACTTAGCCCTCCTCAAATTAGTTAATGCATGAATTCATGTATATCCTTAACTGCTAAATTGAAAAATACATCCTTGCCCTTCCAGGAGTTCCCTCCCCCTCTCCCCACATCCTCCTTACACTCCTCTCTCTTTAGTGTCTACAAACTGGACTATCTGTTTGCGAGCGTGGGAGATGACTGGAGTGAGCGGAACGATCTGAGCAGCCGGTGTGGTAGCACCAGGAGTCAAAGCACCAGGTGTTGAAGCAGCAGGTGTGGAGGCTGCAGGTGTTGAACCAGAAGGTGTTGAACCAGCAGGTGTTGAGGCTGCAGATGCTGAAGCAACAGGTGTTGAAGCACCAGGAGTTGAGGCTACGGGGGTCGAGGTACCAGGGGTTCCACCTGGTGTTGTACCAGGAGTAGCAGGGATGACAACAACGGGAGCCAAGCCTAGACTCTCAGCTCCAGCTCGAGGCTCCAGTCGCGGGGTGGATGTGACAAAACGAGCCTCCCTGATCCGGTAGGGACTTCTGTAAGTGGAAATAGGCGACAACTCGGAGCCCCAACCAAGATAGCTGCCACTGGAGGGAGACTGTGCATCTGCGCTGAAGTACAGTGTGGTGCTGGACTCTCCAGGTGCTTTTTTCTCCGGGGAACCAATCAGGAGAGGAGAACGTCGCTCAGGGGACCAGCCTGGAGTTTTGATGTCAAGGGAACCCACAGAGGACGAGGCCTCTGTCAGTGTTCCTGCATTGCTGTCGATATGACGGAGGCTTCCTGCTTGCCGCGGAGATGAAGGTGTTGGTGAGCCATAAGCAGCACTCTGAAACTCCTCATCACCTGTGAGAGTGAAATCACATCGAGTTAAGAGGCACATATACATATTAAACAGGAAGTTTCATACTTAAGATGTGGCAACTTGGGTTCTTTTACAATGATTACGAGAGATTTGTGCTTTAATCAAAAAGGAATGGAAGAAAAATACATTTGTTTGAATATCAGAGAGAAATCCACACTCAGGTTATTGCAGCTCAGACTAAATAAATTAACCTCTTAGTCTTAAATTAACTTAACCACTTCAGGGTTAAGATTGGGAGATTAGGTAAAGTAATGGTATGCTGTTATGACTCACTGACCACACACAAAAAACAAAGCTGTATGATCTGCTTTGTACAACAGCTGCACAATTTCCACACGAACATAGCATGTAAAAAATCCCTGTAATTTACAAAACTTGAATCAATATTTTAATATTAACAACTGATCACATGACTAATTGTATGTGGAAGGGATTATGATAATAAATCTGAAGAAAAAAAACACCTGACTCTTCAGTTCCCTTAACCTTGATGACGGTTTACAGTTTTATCGGCTCATTGTTTAGCTGCTAACTTCACTGTCTCAGTTTACTCTCACTACTCTCACAGAGTTGTTTTGAGCTGCAGCTGAAAAATATTCAGCTGCTAAAAATAGTGGAGCATTTAGTATTTAAAGAGGCAGATATGTTCTTCATTAGGGGAAATCAAAAATAGAGGTGTGAGGTAATAAAACAGGTAACTGTTTTTAAACAACATCACATCAACTTTACAGAGTGACTTCGTATCATGTTCACCGGTTGTTTCTGCAGCCCCCAAGTGGCCAAAAGAATTTTATCTAAGAAGAGAGTATGATCATAGACACCAGGCAAGGTCTGAGCAATGCAGACCGCTGCATTGTCTGGGTTTGCAAACAAGCCATGTCAGAGCTGCACTATGAAGAGCCCACATCCTCTGCTTCTCTACAGTGCCATCAATGTGTAACACTGGTGTTTGCTTATCAACTGAGTCTGCTGACAAACAGTCAGCACCCACAACAACACAGAGTCCAAAAATAAGGTCCAAAGTCAAAGCTAACAGTACTGCGTGGCACATCAATGATATGTAACTGTGATGTGAATTATGAGCTGCCATACCCACAACACATTTTACAGGACCATCTGCATCTGCATCTGACTGCATCAATCAAGTGTTATTATCATTTACTTCCCGGCATGCAGGGTTAAATTTAGCTTTTAGCTGCAAGTGTTACTTCACTACAGTGGCCAGTGCTCATTATGCTCTCTTGTGCCTACAGAGTCCAAACATAGAAAACACACTGTCAACCGTTGATTCAACAATCAAGCGTAACAAGGATTTTCTGATATTTACATGCAGTATCTTTTAAAAAAAAGAAAAAGGCTGCACAGTGACTGAAGCAGAACACATTATCCTGTCATACTTAAAGAACAAAAGTCAGAGATTTTGTGTCATAATACACGTGTTCTGTTTGCTCGTCTGTAATACAACAGTCTGCATTTGAGGGCAAACAGTACATTTATTTACTTGCATAATAACAAAACAGATTGATCCATGCTTTCCTCACGTAAACTTTTTGGGATGGTTACTTTAAACATGACCGTGTTTACAAAAATAGTTACAGAGTCATTTGAGAATTATTTAACAACTCAAGAGTATACCATATACCATATTTCTGTGCTCACTGATGATTTGTTTTTGAATAAGTGAATTGGCAGGGTTCAGTGTTTATCCAACCTTTGTCTGATAATGGAGCGCTGGAGTCCTCCTCTGCGGTCTCCTCAGGAATCACCTCCTGGACCGGGATGATCTCTGGAAACTTTCTTATATCATGGATTGTTGTGGGAGGAGTTTTTCTCACTGGTCTGGCTACAACCGTCGATGGGACTGGTTTAGGTGGCTGGACCACCTCTCTCACCTGTGGACAAGACAGAACAAGCCACCGTGTACAATTTTGGATTTATAACAGGAACTCTTAAAAAATCTAAAGGTTGAGGAAGAATGTGTTAAACCTGGTGAAAAATGGTTCATCTCATTTGTCAGTTAGCTTTTAGCACCAATCTGCTGCATTCTTTGCTTGAATCATGAGTTCAGTGTTTCATAAATGCATCAAAGATCTTGCCTGTGGAGCCTGGGTCATCTGTGGTGGAGCTGGTTGAGGAGTTGGCCGTGAGATCTGAGGAATCGGTGGTTGAACAGGTGGAATCTGACAAATCAAAGCAGAGACAAGAGAAAAAAAATCCATGAGCCTAAACTTAAAAGATATCAGACTTTGGCTGCATGCCGAAGAGCTGAAGGAAGTTTAAGTGAGTAGATAGTTAAAGAAATACATGGATTTTTCAAAATTTAAGTTGTTTCACCACATAGTTTTTTTGAGCAGGCCAGTCAACATCAGAAACACAGCAAACCTGAGGGATACGAAAGTCATCGGGGGAGTGAACTTCTTCAGACAGACCCATCAGTCCTGCCAGTCCACCCTCGCCATACGACGACCAGATCCTAGTTACATCTCCTGTCTTCATGGCCAAGCGAATCAGAAGCCAGTGGTGATGCTTCCAGCCCTCCCATTGGATAGGGAGATCCATGAGGGTCCCACCTCCTAATAGATTAATAACTATGGTCATTATGACAGATTGATCAATCGTTATATACAGACATACTGGTTGGTAGGTAGGTATGTAAATCTTTACGGACCAGACAGTGTTGCATGGCGATGAAAGGTGGGTGTGACTTTCTCCTCCAATGAGAGGGTGGATCCACGTTCCATGCAGGCCCCGCCTATCCCTCTGTGGCGAATACTCTGGAAAATCTCAAAGGACTTAGGGTGGAGGAAGCGATAGTACAGCACCAACGCAATCACTCCTGGAGAGAAGAGAGTAGAACCGGCAATTAGAAGGGGAGCAGGAGGAACTGAAATGCTGTGCAAATGTTTATAGATCTCCAGATAATATGAGAAAATTACTCTACTGACTGAAAACAAACAGGTATTATAAATTACAGAGTTGTGCACAATTAAGGTGAAATACATCTGCATTTGTACATTTTGAACAAACTGTATAATCATTATCTTTGCCAGCTGCTCAATATGTTAGTTTATGATCAAAACAATGAGAAGTAATGACATTAGCCTCAGCAGTGTTCAGTCTTAATAAGAAATTGTTGGTGTACTAAGCTTTCTTTTTAAACACTGTAAACACAAACTGCTCAATATCTGCATGCTAATATGTCCACATTAGCATTAAGCTTTAAGCGGTGCTGCTAGCATTTTTGCAGCCTCTTACTCACCAATAAGGAAGCTGCAGAACACTGCAGCCGGGATCCCCACGGTGTCCCAGGACACCATGGTGAACAACCACGAGGAGGCCAGAAGGAGAAAGGCGTTCTCTACGAACATGGCCTGAGGAGGAACAGTCAGAAACAGGAAAGATAGTTACCTTTTTCTACAAATGAAATGATTTTTCTCACTTTTCACTTCAGACTCCTGATTTTTCAACTTTAAGTTTCTGCATCAGTAATTATTTCTGGAGGGTTCAGTCTCCAGTTAAGAAAAAAGGTACATTGAACATTTTTTTTATCTTAATTTGTTTTTTATCGTGTGTGGATATTTCTGTTTTTCTCTATGGTCCAAAAATTTTGACACAGTTATAGAATGACCAAAGCCACACACACATACATACCAGGTAAAAACCAGCCATGCGGCATCTGGATTGACCGAACTTCACATTGAGGAAAAGGAAGATGTGAATAGCTCCAAGAACGAGGTTGAAGATTCTCCATCGACTGGTTGAACGTATGATGTCAGTCTGCTGAGAGACCATCCAGAAAGTTGCACCCAGCCAGTGCACACCTGACACACACACACACAAATAATTAAATAGTCAACCATGAATATACAAATAAACACACTACACCACGGTAAATTATTCATTTTAAAGTTGGATGTTCTCACTAAGACAAACATAAATAGACTTAAATGTGCCAAACAACACACCACTCATGCCCTCATCCAGCAGAAAACAAACTGTTTGACAGATTTAATAGTTATGAGCTTTGAGATGAAACCTTGGCCTCCTGACCTACCAATTACTCCCAAGATCCACTGTTTAAAGATGCGTGTGAAGAGCATAAGAACAGCAAATCGAGATCCCAACATGCTGACCTGTCGACAGAACAAACAGACATCTTCCACAAACAAGGCCAAAATGCCCAGTAATGTGTCAAAGACAGAAACATAAACATGCTGCTTATTACATTCAGGGTGAACATATTCACTATAGATGTTTTTTTAAGAATGTCTACCCTCCACAGCAGTCGGCAAAGAATGGCAGCAGGGGTCATCTGTAGGTGTCCTGGTCTGATGAGTGAGCAGGCTCTTGCATAAAGGACCAAGGCCCAGGCAAGAGACAACAAACACACCGCGAAACATACTGATGCTGGAGGAGAGAGAGCAAGAGGGATCAAGATACCAGAAGAAATGTGAACATCAAGAGAGTGTATTGCTAGTCTTAATTTACATCACATGCACATTTGTCACAGATGGGTATTGAAAATATATGGGAGAGAAATTTGTCACAACTAAAAGTCTACAAGTTGTCTTTTGGCCACTTGGGGGCAGAAAAACAAGCTAAAAATCCAACATGTGACATATAATTGACTTATAATGTTGCTATGGCAAACATGTTAGCGAACAGTTGCTCATAATAAGCAGACACAGAGCAATGTTATCAGTCACTGGATTCATGTTGCTGGCTTTTTAAGTCTTGTCTTAACATTCTTGAGGGAAATATCCAGCATCAGCTGGTCTTAAACCTTCGCTGCTGCTTGGAACTACGGCACATTTGGTTCATGAGCTTAGCCGTTCATGAAAGCAGCAAGTTTTAACCAAAACAATAAAAGTTGTGGGTGCAGAGTTAGTGATGAATCTTCACAGCTTTGTCACTATGAGCAATCTCCTTGACGTTAAACAGTCACTGATCCACATTGTTTGAGTGACACATCATAATTACATCTCATTTGCCTGAAAGCACATGTTGCATTTGATCAAATATGACAAGATATTTGCAATGTTGACTTCCAGTATTAAAGCCTTTTGCCTTGGGACAATACAGACCATTAGAGGAGTCGGTTTGTCTATTAATTTATTATGATAATGACAATGCACTTATGTATGATTGATCATGTGTTATGATGCTGTTATGAAGGAAGTTATGCTGATAACCACACCCATTCCAGTCCCTGTAACATAACTCATGACAGAAAAATACGCCATACATGCAGTCTCAGTTGTGAACATATAAAGATACAACTGTTTATGGCTAGGCTTGAATTCAATATTGCCGTAAGTACAGAAGATACCCCTCCAAACAAATAGTAAATCCATATCTGGGTATGAGGGCGACCAGGTGTTCCTGCCTAAACCAAAGAATACTTTTAGCTGCAGTGACGGAGTTTTAGTCACTTGGGGGCAGCGGAAACAAGTTTTGAAAAAATCCTGGATACATTAAGTTTGAATGACAAAGGTAGCAGAGCTTAAACTCACCATAAAGCCCCATTAAGCAATAAACATTATTTCTCTAAATCTTTTTGCTCATGCACCACTGATTACTGCCAGATGTCACATACCGCACATACTTTTACAACCACACACACACAAACCTTACATGCTTTTTCAGACCTGTTTATCCTTTCACTCATATGTACTTTTATGTTGCATGCATTCTCTGTCTGGTCTCTTTGTACCTGGAGACTTGATTCCTATGTCAGTGCAGATGAGCACATAGGTCTGCAGCAGCGTCTCTGGGAGGGTGACCACCAAGGCCTCGAGCAGACGTAAGGCAGACGCATCAGCCTGCTGCATGATCTCACCATACACATCCTCATCTGGCAGAGTCATGCACTCCCACAGCCTGCGAGGGACAGAGATGAATGAAGGCAAGGCAAAGTGGGAACAGGTTGATAGAGAGAAGAAAGAAATGTCACCATACACACTGTTATCGTCATAACCATCAGGTATGAACAAATGTTCAGTTTGACAGACTTCTGCTATGTTCTTGCTATGTTCTTATCCACCTTTTGAATAACCCCAGGTGCAGTATGTGTGTCCAGGTGAGAGACTTCCTGCGGATGCGTCCATCTGACAGGTACCACAGATAACTGAGCCACTGAGGAACCCAACCTGAGAAACATAGAAGGAAAAAAATGTTTTAAAAAAACTATTTATCTACATAACCATTTACAGAATCAAACATTTCTTTATTGTCATTCTATCCCTGTCAGTAATTGAAGATTTGCAGTGACACATTTCTGTTGTTTATATTGATTGACTTGTTGTTGTTGTTGTTATCTCACCTGGCAGCAGAAACAGTGCAGTGAAGGCAGCGAGATATGCATAGCAGTAGTTGTGCCCCACCCACAGGTAGTACACAAAGCAGTAGATCACTAAAAAACAGAGAGGGTAAAAACGCACATGTAGCCTTACTATGTAAAATAAACACTAAGACATCTTTAAGTCTAGTAACAAGACTCGATTATCACCACACAAAAACAGAAACCACATAAAAGGCTGTGGATCATAATGGGTCAGATAAAAAGTGTGGTTCCTATGTGTTTGAGGTCACGATGTAAGCTGTTGATGTTAGCTCAAAATGCTAATGATGACACAGAACTTCATTATTTGAATAAAGTAACACACAAAGTCACAAGTAAATCGCAATGGGCATGTTTAAACAAACTTTAGCTGCACATGCAACTGTAGGACCAAACCATGAATATACCATGATGTTATTTATTTTGTACAAAAGGAGTGCATTTTAGGAGTGTGCAGTATTTTGTACAATGCAACTTGCGTTGTAGAGTTAAAACAGAAGAGTTCACACAAGGACAACAGCATCTGATCAGCAGCTAATCGCCAAACCATAAAATATTTCAGTTCTTTCTCAATTCAAGTGCCAATGTTTGTCTCCTGTCTGCGATTTAATGACAAAAAAAGGTGCTATGCTGCCACCTCATTAACAACAGACTTTTCTCCACACCACATCGAGCAGCCTGAGCTCTGCAGCTCTGCAGCTCTGCTCTCTCCTCCATTCCTCCTTACTTCCTCCACGTAATCTGAGCTGCTGAACGGGCGGGCTGTCCGGTGCAGGCCGGGCCCAATCCTGGGGTACGCCCATCCCCTCGTCCATTCATGCACCTCAAAAAAGGGCGCTGAAACATTACAACATGGCTTCTCGATGTTTTTAGGCAGCAAAGATTGGCAGAGAAGCTAAAAATGATGCAGTTTCAAAGATGGCAAACTCAGGCGTGAGTCTGCAGTTTTGCTGCATGCAGGATTTCATAACATGCAGCGAGTAAAAATAGGAAAGAGGCGCACTAGTGCTGACTGCAGACTGCTGCTGACTCTATTATTCATGAAAACATCGACAGACAGACTGAAGTGTCAGAAAATATCCAACTTTCTATGTTGTATTAAAATTATGAGTTCGGTGTGAAATATAAAGTCATATATCATCTGAAAAAAAATTGAGTATCTCCCTTCCAGCAGCTGGCGTTCGCTCATATCCACACCTTGTGGCCAAAAATGCACACACGCACGCGCACGCACAAACGCACGCGCAAGCCAAAAACCACATAACACCACAAGAGCAACGCGCACAGGCACATACGAGCGCCACAGTGAACCGACACACCGTTAGTGACACGGTTATAGGGTGTGTACGTGTGTGCGTGTGTTTGTCCCAGGTAGGACTCACGTGCCGTCCTCTCTGCAATGATGAGAAATGCGGTAAAGGCGAAGACGCAAACTTGGCAGCACGGCATGCACGCGCCCCCGTTGCTCGGAGTCGCTGAATAGTCTCTCATGTCGGATTGTGAAGCCGAACTGTCAGATGCAGAGCGGTGACAGTGTGTCAGCCTGAGGGCCGGTGGACTTCTGCTCCCGGGCGGGTGTCGGTCCAGATGCTGCAGCCTCCTCTCCCTGCTCGGTGTCCCCGTCCCGACGTCACCGCCCGACTCGTTAAAGCGATAGCACCGGTAAAGCAAGGCAGTCCCAGACAGGCATCAGGGTGAGACTGAGCCTAATTTAGTTAAAGCTAAGTTTAATTTGACATCTAATGATCCAGTCTGGTTATATTAAATCGTAAGGGAATGTAACTAAGTACATTTACTGAAGAACTGTAAGAACTGTATGTAAGTACAAATTCATGGTTGTACCTGAGTGTTTCCTTTGTACTTCTACTCCACTACATCTCAGTGGCAAATACTGTACCTTTTACTTTACTTCATTGGCCACACAGCTCTAGTTACTTGGTACTTCTTTCAGGCTACAGTTTGCCATAAACCCCCTAAATCATTCATCTCCGAGTTTTGAGATAGTGTATTGAAAATTTATCCTACCTTTAAGTAAATAAAGTCTTTAAAACCTTCTTGCATTAGCTGCAAAATGTGTTGTCACAAAGCTAAAAACAGGCTGTTTGTGACTCTATGGAGATTTGTGGTCCTCATATACAAACATATGATGGGCTTAATGCGCTGCATTGCTGCAGATTAAATTACCCAACAGTAGTTAAATAAACCGAACCTTAGATGTCTACCACAATAACATGCAACATAATGCACAATTAAACTTTGGATATAATGGTAATCTACTGTCAGGGAATATTTCATTGCAACATGAGTACTTTATATTTTACCCTTGTTAACAGGACCTGCCTATTTTCACTCAATGTAAAATGCAGTATTTTTACTTGTAGGGGTGTATTTTTACAATGCTTTGATACTTTAAAAGATCTAAGTACTTCATCTCCCACTAAAAATAAGCACATTAAAACTCACGCTATGGTGCTCAGGTGATTTGGAGTTGATAACATATTCTTCTTTATGGATGTTCATGACTTCTATTTGTTCCTTAGGACCTCAACATGTAAAGTAGCTTTTAATAGAAACCAAATAGGTCAGAATAAGTTCATTTACTTAATTAGAAGGTCATTGAAAATCATTTCTTTATTTGTCACAACCATGCTCAACTGAGATGAAAATTAGTTTCAATCAGTTTTTTACATATCATGAACTGAATTTGTCTGTATTACTGACATGTCTTGGTTTCATTTTATTTGCATTCAGGGGTCATGTGAAATGTTACATTGTGAAAAGTAAAGAGCAGAGGGAATATTTCTCTGCTTAGTAAAATCCTGATCATTACAGTAAAGAAACAGCTTTTTTTGCTGTCACCACACTTTTCTATTTACTTAGTGATTTACTTACTTCAATTTGAGTTATCTAATAGATTGTTATCTTTTTTTTTAAATCTCGCTTCCTCCTTCTTGCTTTTGCTCTTTTTCATTTGGTACTTACTCTTAAACTTTTCAAGCTGTATGTAAATAGTGATATGTGGTTGCGGGAGCAGGTGACCATGTGGACACCAGGGGGAGTCTGACTCAAATAATTGATCATTCCAGCACAACATTTAAAGACAGAGTGTAAAGAACAGGTCAAAATCCAGTGGATCAGCAGTGAACTTTTTACAATCAGCCATCTGCGTAATTAGTTTTCTCACAAATTATCTATTTATTATCGTTCATGCAATTGGACAAGCTCTTCTGTCATACCTCTTTTACTTGGTCCAAATGGTCAAAAACTCCCCCCAAATGGTCAGTGTTAGGTAAGGTTAAAACAGGATATTTGTTAGTTTGTTAGTTGCTTTGTTCTAAAAAATACTAAAAGTCACGTTTGTGTGTGGAAAAGTGTTACCCAGTAACTTTTGCTGGTGTTGTAGGTAGTGACGCCTACACAGTGGGAATGTTAGAGGGCAGAACTCGTGGCACAATTGTTCAATGTCATTCTAATGCTGGATGAACAAATGTCTGTTGTGATTGAACAACCAAGCAAACATTGTCACTGTCACTAATGTGGCTGCCGTTGCATCATTATCTCTCCAAAAGATGTTTTCTGCTTCCTGCATAGTTACCGTGGCTCAGAGGAGAGGACTGTAGCTTCATTTGGTCATAAGGGGTAAGTATGAGTAAATTCACTAACTTGTGACAGACTTCAGCTGTTTGCACCACCTCACACAGTGTGCGGTCTGGCAGGGTCTGTACTACGAGTACCACTGGCCCTGTAGACCCCACTGTCATGTTCACTAGGAGGCATCATTGTTCTCTTTTCCCATGCCCTTTTGGTCTATAGAACACTGTGTGTTTGACATGATTTGATGCTCCCATATATCTTATTAAGTGCTCGCTTTGCCCCAGAGCCCTCTGGCCGCTCCATCATTGGTGCTGTTTGACCTGCCAGTGACCCCTAATGCTCCATGGACTGAACACTCAGAGTTGTTCTCTTCTTTTGCATCAGTTCTCTGTCTGCTGTAGATCTTTCCTTGAGTTTAGGTTTGATGTCTGCCACAATCCTGAATCACTGATTCCTCTGTACTGTCATTGTTTGTCATTTAGCCAACAAGATCCTTTTTTCCTGCCACAGTTCATAATCTCTTCTCACAGCGGGTGAGATACATGTACAACTTACTCAAAGAAACTGAAAATCTGTTGAAAAAATGTGAGTCACTGTGTTTCATTTTTAATAAGGGACTTTACTCAATAATATGTACAGAAAACAACAAAAAATTATCAATTTTTTTGCTCATCACATGAGCCAAATAAAAAAAGGCAGCAAGATCCTGTCAGACATGGTGACCTTCTGTCTTAAAATGCAACAACAGTTAACATCTCAGCTGATTTGCTTCTAGCCTCAAGATGCAACATAGAGACTCCATTATGGTTAAACCTTTTTTATTAACCATCACAAGCATTTTGTGTCTCTCCTGCCTTCACTTTATCTGAGAATACAGTCAAAAGCACCAGTATGCATAAATCCATAATTTGGCATAAAGTGAATGTCTTTATTTCATTCACCTGTATGTTTTAGGTTACCTTTAATTCATGTTTGATTTGATTTCTCACCAATTGATGAGCTTAATAGAGACTGTAAAAAGTTCAACAACACAGCACAGTATTATTATTATTTGATCCCATACACTTATGAACCACTGCAGCACAGTGACTTCATTCCTCCTCTGCACAATGTTTCTCAAAAGCACCTGTTCAATAAGATTTAAAATCCTTTGTAAAGTTTTACAAACAGCATCGTATCAGAAATCATGTCATGAGCTCTGTAGGTCCACTGTGTCTTTGTTTGTTGGCCTTTCATTTAAACACTTCAGTGTTATCCTGTATTGCAGGACTGAGCCACCACATCTCATGCTGTCCTTGTTGTTTAGGAGGCAGAGCTGTCAGTAATATTTTAATCTCTGGGTCTCTTTGTTGCAGTTCAGAGTTCCACGACCCCAAGCTGCTGTTTTCTGTTCATTTCATCCAGTGTTTTAACATCTGTTCACCTTTTTATTTTCCTTTTATCCACTTGAATCCCTCTGAATATCTGCCTGTTTGATTATGTGTCAGTAATATCTGTTGAGGCTCTGAGTGACTGTGCTGATGTCTGGTTGTCCGTTCATCCAGATCTCTCGGAGAATCCTTTCACGCTCCTCCAGCCGCTGGGCCCGGTCCAGCTCTGATGATACACACAAACACACAAACACACACACATACAAACCAAGAACAGGGTTTAAGGCCAGCACATACTGTCCATTCACATAACCATCAAATTTGACATCACTATTGAGAGGACTTTCTATTTTGGTGTACAAGCATGTAAGTGTGTCTTCAAAACATGTAAATGAAAAATGCTTCTGATGATGTTGCAGTTTTGACACCAGTTTGTTCAAATGCCCATTCTTCAAGACAGCCCCTGCCTACTTCATCTTTTAAAATATAGCTGTGCCAAATGTTTTGGGGCAAAAATTTTAAACTAAAAGGAAGCATTTTATCAAGATATTGTAGTTTTATCTGTTTTCTGATGTTCAGCTCAGCTTGTCAGACTGAAAATAAAAATAATACCTAAGGCTATGATTAATGTATATATACAACTGAGATTGTTAATATGGACGTTATTAAGCAGTTGATCCAGGGCCCTTTCTGAGTTTTATATAATCAGATTGTTATCAAAAATCTATTACTGTATTAGCAGTTTTAAATGTTTAACCCTCAGTTTCAATTTAACTAGGGCTATATCTATAAATAAATGTAGTGCAGTAAAAAGTGAAACACATGTCTCAGAGATGCAGAGGAATGTGTGCTTCCTGTGAGTTAAACTTCATGGCTGGTTTATCTTGAGTCTTCACATATTTGGCCGTGTTTATGTGTATGTGAGCTTTACCCTCAGCTGATGTAAACATGGTGGCGTTCAGCAGAGCTCTCTCAAAGCGTCTGCGTCTTCGTGCTGACAGGTCAGATGTGTCATCCCAGTCTTCTGATTCGCTGTCCCCAGCGGGCCCCGTCCCTCCGGAGGCAACGACAGCAGTGCTGTCTGGATTACTGTCAATGGGCTGATGGTGGGGACAGTTGTGATGGCGACGGTGATGATGCTTGTTCCTCTGGCGGTATTGAGGTTGTTTACTGTTGCCATAGTGGCAGTCTGCTCGACAGTGTATCTGGAAGACGATGGCACAGAGTGTGACAAGGAGGCCAACGCAGACACCACCCAGAAACACCAGTGCTGTCCTCTCAGGTTGGTCTGAGAGAAGGAGGGAATGAGAACAAGAATAAAAAATGTTTTTAATAAATCAGAATAATGACACTGATTAAACATATTGACTGCTGCTTGATCTTACTCCCTGCCCTCATCCTATAACACACATAAAGGTATAATAATGACCACAGCGTGATAACAAACAGTGGAATGGATCTACCTGCAATGAAGGTGTAAGCTGCTAGTATGTTGCTAAGCAATGCCATCTCCTGGGAGACCACCTTCACCTCCATATTTGGACTTCCTGTTGTTGGAGCGCTCATGATTTCACAGGTTTTTATGATCTCCTGCAGAAGTCAGTGGAGTTCATACTTAAAATGACTCCCCAAGTCTGTAGGTTTGAGGGGCAGAGGAGAGAGGGCAGAAAAGATAGAGGGTTAGAAACAAGAACAAAGAAAGAAAGAGAGAGAAAGGGAAGAGGCAGAAAGGAAGGAGAGGAGTGAGAGGGAGAAAGAGGAAGAAGGGAGTTACTGTTGTTTACATATCAACCTACAGCTTAAATTAAGGCTCAGAGAATCTCAAAGCATGTTTGCATTGAATCTCACTCCAGGTATACCTGCATTACAATTTCCCGGTCGTAGAAATCACCTCATATAATACAAAAACACACCCTTTTATTATATGATAGTAATCCTGTTTCTCTCTAGAGATTTTTTTTGATTCAAGTCACACAGTTGGTGTTTCTCAGTGACATCAAACCTGCTCATAAAATGATACAGACGGTAGTTTGCAACATTAAAATGTGATTTAAGAAAAATGCTTTTGTAGAAAATAGCGCATCTCCCTGATTTTTATTTATCCATAGCTGAAACATGTCTTGTATGGAGAAATGATGAGTTAATTATAGAGAACTTAGCAAACTTTGGCATCTTACCCCTTAATCTACACATCACTTCTCACTTTCCCTCTCGCTGTAAACATACCTGAGCTGTTAGCCTGCAGGGTTTTAAAGAAAAGACAACCACAAGGCATTCATACCTCAGACAAACTAAACCAGGGGATTCTCCGCCTCAGTTACATGCCATTATATAAATGTTACACAAAAAACACAGAAAATAAGTAAAGGATTCGCACAAAACATAAACAACATCATAATGAATTCATGCACAGAGTGATACACAGGAAGGTTTTGTAGTGTCGGTGCAAAAAATGCAAAAGAATATAACACCATGTAAAAAAGGTTAACTGAGGAAGTCTGTCTGGAAAAAGAGGAAATGAAAATGGAGGGGGCAAATGAAGACTGCAAAATGAGCTGTAAAGTACTTTCACAGAGAGCAGAAAAGAATGAAACGTACAGATGGCTGACGCAGGAGCAGAGCATTTTGCAAGACTTGGCAGATGATCACAACTTGATGGTGTATCTAGCATGCCTAAATGTGCCTATATAACTCCTCTGGAATTTGCTTTTTAATTAAATAAACTCACGGTGTTAGAGTGAACCATTTACGTAAGATTTGAAAACTTTACAGCTTTTAACCTAATCTCAGTGAGCATTATGTGAGGTTGTTTAAATCAGTTGTGCTTGGGAATATACGGATGGTACGTTATCATCATTTGCTTGGTGCATAAAAAGGATTTATTAGAAGGCCAAGTTGTACAATATAACTCAATTTACCCTAAAGAGCTTGGTCATCAGTTTGTCCAACGAGATCCCAACTCCACCACTAGATGGCAACAAACAGCCATCAGCCAATTAATTCTCTGTTGACTGTAAATAGACTCACTCAGATCAAGATGTAGCTGACTTTGCCGGTGGACACACACTCACACACACACAGACACACACACATTCACCCACAGGCATATTACAGATTGTTGTTGCAGACATGCTGGTGTCATGAACCTGGATTTGACTGAGCCAAGTCTAAGTCAAATATCTAATGTGCATTCTGACGAAAGCAACACTTATAATTTGCCTTGATGCTTTTACTCACTTTGAAAGGTTTTTAACGCTGTGTAACTGTAATTACAGACAAAACAAACTATCCTCGGTCCTTTTGCATGTGGATGACGTGATCTGTACAGGGTTCACTGAACTCAAACCTCTGTCACTGAGCCTGTCTCCTATTTGCACACTACTTATTAGGGACAGAGCCCGAAAGTCAAGTATTTTGTTTTTTATTTCCAACCATTTATATTGCTTGTTAACTTATTTACTGTTTCTTGTTTTTCCTTTTCTTAGTTTCTTTTGATCCGATTTTGCTATCCACTTAGCTGCTGTAATGTAAATTTTATTGTCCTGGGACTAATAAAGGATTATCTTAGCTTCTCTCATCCTTTGTGGATGTAAACACCTTACCATTACAGCACTGAGAGGGGGTTTGCATCCATCGCTTGTGTTAAGAAAGATATATTTGAATGAGCGATGGGCCCCCGTGCAAACATTTGCTGTGGGCCCAGACTTGTTATGTTGTTGTTCCAAGAACAAGAATACAGCGTCAACCTGCATATAACACACCATTTATTATTTCCACCAGCGTGCAAATCCCATGTTAAATGTAGAGCAGTGCTAGAGACAAATAGTTTTATATGGTATTGTGTCTAGACATGCAGCCTCGCACACAGACTGGAACTTCCCCGTTCACATTCAGGATTAAACTTTTATTTCGTCTTACTTATTGATAACCTGAATGCAAGGAAAAACACAGTATATTTAGCTCTTCAAGTCCAGACTGTCTGATGGTCAAGGGAGCTCAAGAGAGATGTCAGAGGGGGAAGTGGCATAAAGAGCCTAATAGAGCTTAAGTCTTGGAGAAACTCCAGTAAGATCCATCTTCCTCTGACAGGAGAGGAAGATTGGGAGTGAAACAAGATGAGCAAGGAAAGAGAGAAGACTCCACTGTGTCTGCTGTTCTTTTTTTAACCTATTTCTTACTTGATCTGCTCAGATTAAAGGCTCCACTGCCTATGAGACTTAAAGAAAAAGGTCTGATCGTATTTTTTATCTCATTTATGCTTTCCTGAGTGTTTCTTTGTGCTTCAACTCCTCTCAGTATTTCAAATACATAAGTTTAGAGGAGTTTGGCTCGATGGTCAGCTGTTATCTCATAAGTGACAATAATTAAAACAACTGAATCAGCGGTTCAGGACCTCTTTACACAATAGACCCAGAGAATCACAAAAGGATTAACAATTGAGGGAAATAATAAATGCTCTGTTCTTACATCAAAGTCCATCTTTGCTTGAACTATATATCATATACTTAATTTCAGATGTTCATAACCCAGAAATGCTGGGAGTAAAACTGTTTACCAGCTACGTCACCAATTAAAAGCTCCCTGCTCTTTTAGGGGATGATACAAATGAGCATCAATTGCCAACTAAAGTTACAGTCTCATGTGATAACTTGAAATGAGAGCTGATAGAGCACAAGTCTTTATGTAAGCATCACTTATTTACTAGCATTGTGCCCTAAATTGCTTTAATGCTCTTTATTCTGCAAAATAGTAACACTTGAGTCAGGCAATATGTGCACATAGTGACATTTTAAATCTGTGGAGAGTGCTTGAAGCATGACTCCATGATTACTCACAAAATCTGTGAAGCCCTTCGGCAAAACTTGGATCACAAGTGACAACACGACATTCCTCCCCAATGTCTCATAGTGTTCTCAGCCAAAACTTTTGAATCTTTTCTTCCATAAAAAACAAAGCTCTGTTGATGTGAGCATTAGTCCTGATGGCAGAGCGCAAACAGACTGGAGCAGGGTTCAAATGACAAAAAAATGCTGGTTTTCTCTTTCTGCACAGCTTTTTTGATTACATGGACATGTTATGATTTCCCCAGCTAACAGCTCTGAACACATCTCATTACAGGAATGTGTTCTCACTGACTGTTTATGAGCTTTTTGCCATTTTAATCTCTTTCTTAATGACTGACAACAGGACTGATGACTCAGTGAAGACAGACAAGACTTTATGAGAAACAAGTATAAATGTGTTGTACTGTGAAAACACAATCCTTTGAAAAGGGGAACGATCTTTAAGCTTTTAAGTCTGGAACCGTGCAAAGGAATAAAGAAGCTAAAACCTGCATGTTGTGTGGTCATGCTAGTGAGCTGTTAAGACAAGGCAGAACTTTAAACTCGAACAGATAAAAAATGGATGATGCTCTTAGAGAAGATCAAACTGGCCTAATTTTTGAGGATGTTTTCTGCCATAAAAACAGAAGAAGCACCACTCTTGACCTGTTAGCGAAAAAACAGAGATCACACTGAAGAGCAAGTCTTCCTTCTGCAAATTTTTGTCTCTTCCTCACATGTTCATTAGCATAAAAGCACACCTCAGGCCTGTATTTGTATTACAAAACTAACGCAACAGTCAAAAGGCAACACATCAACACAGCAAGAACAAAAGAAAACAACACGACAGCAGATCACATGACGTCGCAGTGCAACATAACACAACCGAACACAACACAACCTCCAAGCAATTCCAAATCCACTGACTGTCAGGGTCATTTTGTGATGTTGTGTGTAAATGCTGCAGGACACGGCTGCCCTCCTCTCCCCAGTCCTCCCGCTTACTCTCCTATTTGGATTTGACAATTTGGATAACTGTTTGTTACAGCAGAAAAGCAACATGTCCTCACTAATAATTCATGGTTTAATATATTAATAACGTGTTTTTTTTCAATTAATGTCCATGAATTGTGATGCTTTTTAAAAATAAAAAGCTTTGATCTTTTTGACATCTTTTGACATGTACAAATAAGAAAAAAAGGAATAAAAAATTAAGGGAAAACACACGAAAAGAAAAACATCAGCGTCTCCACAGGTTAATGTAGCCTAGTGAAAACTCCTGCCATAATTTCCTATCAGGCAGCTGAACATCACAGTTATATAATGACATTAGCATGAGACACTTGGCCTGCAGTCAGCTCATTGCAGCCAGTCACACCATGTCCAAAAGTCGAGACAACGGGAGCTGTTTACACTGATGACATGACTACACATGAGCATATCTATCTATCTATCTATCTATCTATCTATCTATCTATCTATCTATCTATCTATCTATCTATCTATCTGTCTATCT
>JAQNCA010000001.1:17810764-17833439 GCA_029783725.1 Acanthurus tractus | reverse complement strand
TCATTAGGCAACCACGCAGCATGTAGCATGGATTCAAATCTGGACTCTACGAAAACAAACTGAAGTTCACGGTTTGTGTCTGGGTCCACTGAACTGTCACATCATGCTGTAACATGAGTGCATCCACGCTCACCATTTGGTTTCCCCGCTTTGAGTTCAGTGGCTTCCAAGATGGTGACGAGAAGTCTGCCGATTCCACTGGCCTTCACGGACCGTGCTGCAGACACACACACACACACACACACACACACACACACACACACACACACACACACAGAGGCAGGTCAGTTAATCCAGACATCATCACATTAATTGCCTTGTGGCTGTTTTAGCACACAGACGAACCTTGATAGGCCTTTTCTCTTTTCTTCTTTTCTGTCTCAATAAATTCTTCAGACGCAGCCTTGATCTTCTGAACCCAAGCTGTCCTGAAAGCACAAACACACACACAGCAACTGTAAAGGCCAGCAAACACACCGAATCTGCCTCTGTGCATGTATTTATGTGTGCGTGTTTGTGTGCATGTGTTCGCCAGCTACCGTTCATTGATGTTGTCAGTCTTGAGTATGTAGACTCTATCGATATGTGAGATGTGGAAGATGGGCTCGTCGCTGGAAGGATCTGGGAGCTTCACTAGAACTTCATTCAGCAACACAGGCTGAGGGAACAGATAACACACCGTGAAACAGCAAGTTAACGAGTCCCATGACAGGAAAATGCATGTTGTGTGTATGTTGATGCGAGTGTGTGTGTCTTACAGGCTTGTACATCTTGAGCTGTACGTTGTTCTTGTTGCTGAACAGTTTATCGGGGCCAGACGAGGTGAACTGTTTACCCGCATGAGTCAAGAGCAGGAAGTCGTTGAAGAGGAAAGCCCAGAGATCCTTGTTGCTCTTTGCTTTGTACATCTGCAACAAAACAAGCCAGATCCACACAAATCACATTTACAGTCGAAAACAATTAAACAGCATTTGCAAGACTTAGAAAAAAACATTTAATGACATTTTTACTTCTGTACATTATTTCATTTTTATATTTCATTGCTTTGTGATGCTTGTGATACTACAGTCGATAGTTCAGCATCAGAAGACATTAATTCCTCAAGCTGAAGGACAAAAGTCTTACTTTTATATAACACTATTATTCATGGCAAAGTATCATCAGGACCTGAGATCCTTCTGTTGGGTTTGTGCTTGGATGAACCGGCTCACTGTTCTTTACTGTCTAAGTCAAGTCTTGAAACCGCGATATGACCCCGTTTCATTTCCTGCTATCATCTCCCTGCACTCACTATTCTGCCTGGTCTTCTTTGTTGTTGCAGATTTTAAAATATTTATTCAGTGAAATGAAAAAGTGTTAATTTTCCAGAATTTGAAGATCCACCGTCTGGTTTCCAGTTTCAGATGCATCGTAGTTTTTCTTACCTTGCCGCTGTGGAGCAGCTTCCTGGGGCCCAAACAGTTGGTGAGGGAGTTAAAGACCAGGTTCTGTTGAAAGAGGACAACTTTAGAAAAATCTCTACATTCTAAAGAAATTATTATGTTAAATTCTCTTTTAATGCCAACTTTTAAGATTATGAAGCTGAACAGAGGCTGTAATATGGTAAGCTTACTACCTCTGCTGCACCGTCACATTGTACGTGGTTCTGAATCCATT
Source organism: Acanthurus tractus (assembly GCA_029783725.1). Classification (NCBI taxonomy): domain Eukaryota; kingdom Metazoa; phylum Chordata; class Actinopteri; order Acanthuriformes; family Acanthuridae; genus Acanthurus; species Acanthurus tractus. The sequence goes on along the minus strand of JAQNCA010000001.1, from coordinate 17,831,783 downwards.
CCAGTCTGTCAGAGTTTTCCTTTTCTCTCACACCCTCATTCACCTAGACAAAACAATTATTTAGAAGAGAAACATAATTTAAACTGGGAGAAAAGCACACACAGGACGGAGGAAAAGGTTACCTCAACACTAAGTTAGACTGAGAATGGGGGTCACAAAAAAGAGAATCAGAGGAGAAACAAACCTGCTGACAAAGTTCTTCGGCCCTTTCCAGAGCCTCTTTCAGAGGACCTCGGTCTGCATGGCCCTCTGCAGTGCACTCCAGGATCTACACACACAAAAACACAGACAAGCTGATAACACCCACGCACCAAAGATTCTTTTGTCCGATTACAAACAGTAAGGTCAGTATTTGAACCATTTAACAATGAGTTAAAACACATTTATAAACATGAATGCGTACGTTTTTTATGTGCAGCGGGTAGCGTGTGATCCTCTGCATGGGTTTCAGCAGGAAGCTCGACAGCGGCATGCCTTTACACCTGTAGTCTGTGGCAATTTTCTGAAAGGAAAGACAGATAATGTTAATAACCTGATTAAGAATCTTGTATCCACTCTCATACCTGTGCTTACTTTCTTAAAATACTCATTTTAGATCAGTTTAAACTGAAAATAATAATTCCATGGAAACACCCCGGTTACCTTTCCATCTTAATCATATCTCAACTATTGTTCTGTCAGTCTGTTCATTACCTACAAATTTAATTTCATTTATTGCACTTTAACTCCTCTCCCTCCTACCTTGAGGAAGTCCTTGAAGTCCTGATCATTGTCGACACGAGACTGGAGCAGAGCAGCTCCATTGATCTGGCAGGAGCAGAAGCGGATGTAGGGCTGCATGTGGGACAGCTCGGCGGCCAGGATATCTCCGATCATCTGCACCGGCATGTTCTCCCCTCCCATCTTCTTACGAACACGTAGTGCCCTGAAACACACATGAATGAATGTGTGAACACAAGCTGTTTAACCTTCATTTGCTACATACAACTTAAAGTATTGAACAAAAATAACACTAACAACAATTTTGTTTAAAGCACTAATAAACTGTGCAGCATTTACTTGAGAAGTTTAGTGTTACAGGCCAGCAGGTCTTTCCAGTTGACAAAGATCATGGACATCTCTGCATCCTTCATCCTGCCTGACTCCGTCATAGGCTTATGGAAAACCTACACACAGGCACAAGAATACAGAAGTAAGGATGTTAGGCTTAAAGACATGATGTGAGGTATTTGATCTGACATCCTAACACAACGCAGTCTCATGAAAAAAAAGACCCTTTTTCCACAACATGTAATCAATCTTGGTTGCTTTAATCTATATTAATACATGAGTTATTTAGCAGGACACCTGTCTTTTACCTCCAGCACTATCTGCAGATCTTCCACATATCTGTCCTCAGTCTGTATCAGCTCGTGGATGTAACCTTGTCTCTTCTTCTCCTGTGGGCTCAGTGTGTCCAGGCTGTTCAGGTCTGCACACCCTGCAGAGGAGGAGGAGCACACACAAGAGGAAGACTTGTATGACTTGTACACATAAATTCAATCAGTATAGCTGCTTCAACAAAAACCAAACAACCGCAACAAACCACAGCAACATCTTAGCATTTCACTTACTGCCCCCTGCTGGACATTTGGACAAAAAACAACAACAAATAAATAAAAAGACATGATGCTGCTATAGGTGTTTTCTCAAGTATATGTGCTCATTTCTGAAACTTCGGCAAGGAAGAGGAAGACCACAAAGGGTAAGAAGAGGAAAAAACAGAACGGAGAACATGAAAGACTAGATCAGCGCACACAAACCCACTCAAACCCTCACACACATACGTACCTGATACAGGGTGCCCGTTAGCTCCCCCTCTTCCATCTCCCTCATCGTCTGTCTCATCCCAAAGGTTAAGAAATTGAAATGTTCTCTGTAAAGTCATCGCTATGATTCTGCTCTTCCAAGTACTTAAGTTAGCTGTCTGTCCTCTGCTGCGTTTGCTTAACGTCTGATCGTGCTGTTATCGTCTTGTTGCTGTTATCAGACTACAACATTTCCTCGACCAAATCTGTTTGTACCAAAACAAGACGGGGGATTCTTTTCCTTTCTCACCCCTGACTCATGTCAGCAGTAGAAAATGTTTTTCCCCCCCTAGTTTTCTGTAATTTCTAACACTGAAATAACTCTGATCCTGGTGACATTTTCTTCAAGTTGTTATAACCACAGCACGGTATGCAGATGCAGTGACCCTTGCCAACTTTTGTTTATTTATGTTAATATTTTTGTGCTTTCTCCTCCTTTTTATCTGTAGCATTATTTTTTTATAGTAGAAACACACTAATCAACTTTTGAAAAAAACATGCAGGATTTGGATTATGTGTAGCAGACCTCGAAAAAAATCACTAACAACAGCATCTCCTCAACACAGAGCCACACCAGCTGAACTAAACATCAACACTACAAGCACACCAGGAAAAGAGGGAAAACAGCAGGAATCAGAGCTTAGCTAACCAAGTTTGAACCTCAGGCTGTAACTTTACTTGGCCGACTTTTTGCTGATGCTGGTCACAAGAAAATAAATGGAAGAATTAGAACAAAGATTAACTCAGTGATGGCAAAGCAGAGACAGTTGTGTCGACTCAGTTGTGTCTAAAAAAGCAAAAGTAAAGGGGGAAAAAATAGAAGCTTCGTCCAACTTGGATGTTTGAGTCTTTATCAACGTGATTAAAACAGTTAAACAGTTTGTTCAAATACTGTTTATCCGTCCATCTTAATCATGTGTATTGAGGATATAAACATAGCATACAATACACCCAGACGCGTGCGCACACACACACACATACATACACACACACATACAACAGAAGTTTGAATAGGTCATTCAAACATAATAAAACACTTAACTGTCATCCAAACCACCTTTTATTTATAATTTTATTTCGGAATCAAAAAATATTTTAAGATGCATCTTCAAAAATAGTTACACCATCTTGGAAGAGAAATGCTCAAACATTGACCTTAAATCCATATCAGTTTTGCTAACATCTCCTGTTAATATGAACTGGCTTTCTCTCAGTGTGGTTCACCCAATTTCACTGCTACCTTTCACAAATCTGATGGAGATTTGTGATAAACTGAGCCTGGTGACCTCTGAATTACATGGAGAAAAAAAGTGTTGGTTGCTTTTTAGCAGCAGTCTTTCACTGAACTCCTTGATGATGGTGGACCGCAGTACTTATTAGACTGAGTCACACTACTTCACCTTGCATAGATTTACTTTTCTTTCACTTCTTGAATTGAAAGAATTGTATCCCAAATCCTGACAACCATGATTACCATGTTATTTCATCAAACACTATGAACTGCCGTGCATTTACTTTGTGCTCACACAGAAACATCCAGATTAGCAGCAAAAAGCAGCAGCAACACTTTGCAATTTGACCCCTGAAAGCAAAGTCCATGTCTGTTATTAAAGCCATATGGTTAAGAGTTGCTTCATCTCACTTAAAACCCACTTATGTTCCTTCTGTCAGTGATAACAGCTGACCTATTTATGGCTTTCAAACACTGAGAATAAACTCTTCAGTTCCTCTTGTAGCATATTCTGCCTAAATTATGCTACATAAAAGCCCTGTAAATATCAAAATAAAATCAAATTCAAAATCCCACTGCAAAATAGTCAAAAGTTAACAGAGTTCACATGAGGTCAAAGCAAAGGGTGGGACTTTTAACGCTACATCCACTGAACATCTGTTTTTTAAAGACTGAGAAGTAGTTTTACTTTTTACCAGTCTCTCCGCTGATGTTAAAAGGCCAATCAAAGGCTCATGCCTCAACGAAAGCATTTTTTAAAGACAAGTGCTGGAGTGCAGTGCAAAAACACAAGCTTGTGCATAAAGGAACAAGGCTTTGGAAGTGACAATACAACTTGCATACCATGTCTGACTATGGACACATCTGAGGAGAGACGGAGACAAATAGTGGGCTATGTGTGAGCTGAACTCTCTGAATTTGGGGAGTAAGACTGGAAAAAGAAAAATGGAAGTAGAAAAGGAAAGCAAATCGAGGGACATGGGTGATGCAGCATGACTATAAGGGCAAAATAAGCATTTTATGAAGATAAGAAAACAAGGAAACAAGAGGAAAAAGCCACAGAGAGACCCTCTATCTGTCCGCCTCAGATGCATGTCCTTCTCAATCACTTGATTCACCTTTAGTTCACAATCAAAACAAGGTCAGAAGAAATCACAGGTGCCACTATGGCACTATGGCAACAGTTTACAGAATCAGCACTCAAAGTCACAAGAAAGTTGTTTCAGGTCCTGATTCATTCACAGAAAACAATGCAGACAGTATGTAGTAAAACGTGTACAATGCCACTGTGACTTCACACACGAGTTTGTGCAGGACAGTTTCGAAGCCTCAAGGTTTGCTTCTCGGCTGTTGCCATCTTGTTTTTTTTTTAACCAGATGTGATCATTTTCAAATGAGAGGATAAGTGTTGTTACCAGTGACTGTATTACGTCTACTAGACAACAGAGGCTGATTTCGCTCATGGCCATGCCCTTTAATTGTGCTGTACTATTGGCCTTAACATTATTTGGACAAGTGAATAAAATAAATAAAAAAAACCCTCCTCAGCTGTTGTAAAAACAGGGAAATTAGCAACAGAGATCAAGAATAGTTTTTGTTCCAGGCTGTACCATCTTCATTTCTAGTGAAAAGTTGGGAAGCTTAATCAGGGTTCTGTGAGGACTGAGTTTTGGGTCAGAGACAGCCTCAATTGGCCATTTGCAGAACTGCAGCTTTAGGCACTTCATGTTGGCTTCGTTTCAGTCCAAGACGCTGCTGCTTGGGCGATACAGGACCTTCTTTCACACACATACACCTGCTCACTCTTTGTGTTTCTCTGTTACCATCTCTCTCTCTCTCTCACACACACACACACACAGTAACATTAAGTCAGTGGGAAAGGTTAGTAGAAAGTCCAGACTCTCTGTCCCTTCAGAGCAGTGTGCAATAGTGGGTCTCTCTGAGTCTGGAGTAGAAGAGGAAGAGGAGGTGAAGGAGGAAGAGGACTTTCTACCACCCTGGAAGGAGAAAGAGACAGAAACCAAAGAACAGAGAGAAAGGGGAAGAGGAATACAGATTGGGGAGGGAGGTAAGAAGTGGGAAAAACAGGGGGAAAGGTGAAATAATCAGTAAGAAGAGAGGGCATACAGATGAAGAGATGGGTGGATGAAAAAAATATCTATGCTGGCGGATAATAGTTGCATAGATGAGCACAGGGTGAGTAATAGTTAGTTACTGTGGCTTGAGCAACATGTAAGAGGAGCATCTATGTGTTTTTTAGCATGCATATTTCCATCCATGAATGATCATTAGGGTTGTGAGGTGATTTACTTACACTGCTGGCTGGGGTCACATTCTGCTGTGGTCATCTTAACATAATTGGTGGGGAACAGGCCAGTGGTCCCGTTGAGCTCTCCTTTCCACCAATCAGGGTCGTTCTTGTCTAAAACATTGATCAGCTGGCCTTTAGAGAAGCTCATTTCATCCCCATTGGCGGCCTTGTAGTCATATATGGCTATCACCTGACACACTGAGAGAGATGTGAAAGAGTGTGTGAGGTTCTTTAATCTGCAAGTAACTATGCAAGTTGTCTTTTAAATTCGGCCTTCACCTGACTTGCAAAAGTGTGTGCGCGGTTACCTGGCGTGGGTGCCGGTGTGGACTTGCCGCTGCTGGAGCCCAGTATTTTGACATGAGAGGCAGGAAACCAGCCCTTCTGACGCTTTTTACCACGAGCCTACAGTGAGAAAGCACAAACAAATCTGGAAATTAGGTTTTCATGGCATCAGGGATGTTGGCCTCAACAGGCTGCTTAAAATATATTCAGATTAAGCTGAGAAAAAAATATATTATTTGGTTGCATTGGTAAAAGGTAACTGGCCCAAAAAGTCTGTGTGAAGAACAGTTACAGTGACATGAAGCCATGGCTGCTGAAAGGTACCACATCTGCTGCGTAAGGTTATCTGCAGTACTGATGAGCTGCTGAAAACCCTCTGTGAACTACGGTCGGACACTGACCTGCAGTTCCCCGAGCCACCAACCAGAGGCGTTCTTGCTAAGGATGAGGATGAGCTGGCCATTTTCCAGATTCAGCTGTTCAGGGCTGTTCGAGGCGTGGGCCCTGAGCACCTGGGCGATCTCTGCGCACACAAAGGCGCAAATGCAACTATAACACACAGCAAAACGCAAAACCGGGATTTTTGTGTCCTTGTAAGAGTCAGAGACGGAGAGATAAGATGGTGAGCTTACCTGGCTTTTTCTTTCCAGATGTGCTTGATGTCTACAAAAAAATTAAATTATATTATTATAATAAAATTTTACATGCACTGCCCCAAACACAGGGAGAAAGGAAAATAACAATATATCAGTACGTGTTGAGTGCTCTTACGTCTGTCTCTTTAGGTTTTACATAGTTGCTGGGGAAGAGGCCTGTGCGGCCGCCTGTGGAGCCTTCCCACCACTCTCCCGTTTTCTTGCTCACCAAGATCACATCTCCCTCTCTAAACATCAGATCACCAGGCTCTGGAGACTCATAGGTGTACAACGCTACATATTCTGGAAAGGAAAAGGATACATTATGTCCACATAAACGAATCATAGCAAAGGCTATAGCCTGTACAAGGAACCCTGAAATTTACAACACTGTACTCAGGAGTTTCAAGACAGGCAGAAACAAATTTGTAGGAACTTGATTAGATTTGAAAGGAACTTCAGATTTTATTGAAAAATTGAGACACAGATAATTCAAGTCCAAGAAAAAAAACTCAGAAAATAAAGACATTTCTACCCCGTGAAAAAAAAGAACTAAAGAAACATCAACGTATGAATATTTGTTGTATGTAATGCGTTAAGATCAAATACGAATAGATTTATATTTTGCTCATATTTTAGAAGAACTATTACCATACCTTCAAGCTGAAGGCTGTCGCCAGAGTCTGAGGCATCAGTAGAAGAGCTCTTTATGCTGTGAAGAGAGAAAGACAACATTACTACACTTCTTCATGTATTTTATACACCATTGCATCCATCTTTTAACACTTGAAACTGAATCACAGTGGCAAGGAGCAAACTAGATCAGAAGAAGCTCCATAAATCATTCCTATTTAGAGTACCAGAGGTCACATGAATAAAACTACTGAAAAACACTACAGTACCCATTTGCATGTTGTATTCAAAAGGTCCAAAACACCTCCATTTTCTTAATTTTTTAAGTGAAGGAGCAGGGGATTTACTTCTACTTGTGACCAGAGGTAACTGTTTAAACCTTCATCTGACTGAAAGGAGCTTAACATTCTTTTCAAACCATTTAATCACACTGTATAACTCTGTATAGCTCTCATGTGATTTGTATGTGTTTATAACACTGTTAACATAACAGATTCCTTTTACAAAAGGTAGGAAGAAAAGATTTCTGCAGCCTAAATACTTTACATACTGGAACAGCTGCCACACCTGTAGAGTCAGGCGCACTGATGCATTTTTTCACTGATTCACTTGGAGATTAAAAGCACCTCAACAGGCACAAATATGTTTGAATTTAAAACACACAGGTGTGTTCTTCAGGCTACTAATTTTAAGTTTGCATAAGAATTGTGACAGATCTGTAATGGATCATGAACTATGAGATTGATTGATCAAGCAATTCACAGCTAATGTATGCTTAGTTGATTTTATTTGAACGGTAACTTGGCTTTACTTCAGAGGGGTTTTCACAGAGCAGGTGAACTAACCCTGACCCTCTCAAACGGACATATTTTTAGTATCATTAAGTATGCCTGATTAAATATTAGCAGCTCCTGTTTGCACTGTACCCATGGGTGTCCAGACAAACATCAGTCGATTACTTGTCATCAAGTAATCTTGAAGTTACTTAATAAGGTTCTGGATTCATTATGATTTTTAAGTGGATTTATAAAAGTTAACTCATAATGAGCCAGACAATAAAAAATAACTAATTCTTAGTTTCAGTTCTGATACTTTGCCAGCTGAACAAATAATTTGCTTTCATGCAACGTTGACCTGAATTTAAAATTTAAAAATTCTGGTATTTTAACATAGAGACAAATTAGCTTTCTGCCCAGCCCACCCATTTAACTATGGGTAAGAAATATGTGTGCAAACTTACTCTGAACTCTCTTCTTCTCCCAGCAGTGTCACATATGACTTGGGGAACCAGCCCTGATCACCGTTCAGTTCACCCAGCCACCAGTTCTCCTGCTGCTCCAGCACCTGAATGACATCGTCCTTATTGAAGTTCAGATGGTTGTCTGTCTTTGCTGTCCATGAACACAGGGCCTGGGCCAACAGGTTACCCACCACCTGCTAACAGAGGCAGAGAGAGGGAGAGACAGACAGTGAGTACATATTGTATTGGTCCACTTTTCTTACAGTTAAAGGAGCTGTTGTATAAGTCGATACACTCAGTCAGCCTCTTACCTGTCCTTGGGACTCGGAGGGTGCAGGGTGCGGAGAGTGTGTTGGTGTGAAGGCAGACTTCGTCCCTGCTGTCTTAGCAGCCTCGAGGGCACTGGAAAGCTGTGACTGGAGCAGCAGTTTAGGAGCAGCAGCTGCAGCAGTATTATTAGCTGCGTCTGATGGGGTCATTCTCTCGACGTAGCTCTCCGGGAACCAGCCCATCTTCCCCTGTCTGCTGCCATACAGCCAACCCTCCTCCCGCTCTGTCGTCTCGTCAACCTGTAAGACACATTTGTACAAAAGTCATTGGTTTTCAGTAGCTGTTATCAACTTCTGCCAAGCTCTTATGAGCAAACTACTGTCAGTCGTACCTCAATGATATCTTCTGCGCCGAAGCTGAGCTCTTCATTGTTGCGTGCAGTGAACGGGTAAAGTGCTTTAAAGGATGTGAGAGCTGCTGACTTCCTGTGTTGTGTGGCTCTGGGCTGTCCACCTAAAACAGCACATCATAAAGTGAGATGAGCCTTAAAAGTGTTTTTTATACCCACTGAAGACAGAATGTGTGTGTGGGTGTGTGTGTGTATGTGTATGTGTGTGTGCGTTAGTTACCCTTCCTCTCCTCCAGTCCTCTTAGCAGAGCCGTGAGTTTTTCCTGAATATCCACCTTTCCTCCTCCACTTGGTTGCTGCTGTTGACGAGATTGCTCCTCTTTCCTCCTTCTCTCTTCTTCAGCTTTCCTCCTCTCCTCTTCCTCCTCCTTTCTCTTCCTCTCCTCTTCTGCTCTTTTCCTCTCCACCTCACGCTTCCTCCTCTCCTCCTCCTGCTGCTGCTGAAGCTTCCTCCTCTCTTCCTCTCTCTTCCTTCTCTCCTCTTCCTCCCTCTTCCTTCTGTCCTCCTCATCTCTTTTTGCGGCCTCAGCTGCCCTTTGTCTTCTCTTCTCTTCCTCCTCCATCTCTCTTCTGCGCTCCTCCTCTCTCCGCTCTTCCTCTAGCCTCCTCCTCTCCTCCTCCATCCTACGTCGCTCCTCATCTTCTTTCCTTCTTTTCTCTTCTTTCCTCCTCTCTTCCTCCAGTTTCCTCCTCTCTTCCTCTAACTGCCTCCTCTCCTCCTCCAGCTTTCTCCTCTCCTCTTCCTGCCTCCGTCTCTCCGCTTGCTTCTGCTGCTCCTCCTCCTCTCTTCTCTTCCTCTCCTCTGCTTCTCTTTTCTTTCGCTCGGCCTCCTCCTTTGCTCTGAGCTCTCGTCCAGCCTGCTCTTTGGCAGCCTGGATTAGAGCTTGTTTCTCTCTCTCCTCCTCCTCCCTAATCTTGGCCTCCCTCTCCTCCTGAAGTCTCCTCAGACGCTCCTCTTCATCCCTCTTCAGCTTCTCCTGCCACTGACGCTCTTTCTCCATCTTAATACGCCTTGTGAGTGGAAAGCAAACATTAGCATTACTTTAAAATTTAGTGTTTGAAGAAGAAAAAGTAAGGTTTTTTATTTCAGTTTGAGGGGAAATTTTGGATCAAGTTTAGAAATGATATGTTTTGCTTTAACTCGACACTTATATTTTAAATTAAATCTGCTAGAATGTAATATACCTCTGAGCTTCCTCCTCCTCCCTCCGCTTCCTCTCCTCCTCCTGTTTTTTCCTCTCTTCTTCCTTCCTCCTCTTCTCTTCTTGCTCCTTCCTTCGAATGAGCTCCCGTCGTTTGTCCTCTTTGATGCTCCGTAGTTTCTCCAATGCTGCCTGCTGTTTCCTCTGGCTCTCCCTCAGCTCCTGACAAACACAGAGAAAAAAAAATAAAACAGAACACAACAAACACACAGTTAGTGGCAGAGTGAAAGATGTGTGACTCAATCAAAGAATGAGTGGATGACATAAACCTAATGGGCTGATTAAGGACTGAACACACAGCGTGCACAAACACATAGCATGCACACAAATGCCAATACACAAAGCAATTTGTAGGAGGCTGTGAAAGACAGACCAGGAAAAGAGAGGACAGAGATATGTCTAAAGATAAGAATAAGAGTCAGAGAAGCTAAGACAGCACAGACTCAAGATGTGACAGAAAAATATGAGTAATGACCAACAGAAGACAGCAGAGGTTACAAGAACTACAGAGGCCCGAAGTGAAAACCTTCAGTAAGTAGAAGAGGTTATGTAGGCAGGCCAGCAGACAGAAGACAGCCTGAAGCATAGAGTCCTCAGCACCCACATACTGTAAAGTTAGGGACAAGGGATAAGAGATGGGTGAACAGGAAGAGAGAGGAAGGAAGGACAGAGGAGGGAAAACAGGGAAGATATCCATCCAAGATAAAAAATTGAAATCAGTATTAGACAGCAAGAAAGAAGGTTACGAAAGAGGAAATGACTGGAGAAGGAAGAGGAGATAAAAGGGCATCAAGGGCCAAGCTGCAGTAGTAATTAGCTTTAAAAACAGGCTTTAAAAAATGTGTTAGTATTAAAAAAAAAAAGATTCTGCCCTTTATAATAATTTGACACTGAAAACACATTTATGTTACATGGTACAAAATAATTCAGAAAATGAAATATAAACATGTTATACTTTTAGTTTGTAACTAAAACCGCAGAAAAAGAAACTTGAACTAGGACTTCGAAATTTGTACACAAAGTCCCTGTTTTTCCGACCCAAGAACTGGCTTATTAGATTTTGTCTTAACAGATGCCACATCAAACCATCCTGATGATGCTATTTGTTTTCAGTTCTTACTTGCATATCTTTGTTATACTGGTCCATCTCAGCAAGTTTAGCAGCAGTCTCTTTCTCCAGAGCTTCCAGCTGCTCTCTCAGTCTAACACATGTCCCTTTTTTCTCTGTGACACCCACCTTCAGGGTGGACATGGTCGACACTAGAAACAGATAAAATACATTTCATAAGCAAGCTAAAATCTTTCCAGTGAAAAAGTGCTACAAGACCAGGAGGGAAGTCTATAAAGAGAAAATCTGTAACTGCAAGGTCATTTATATTCAACATTTGTTTATACACAAACCTTTAACACTTTTTTGTGTTATATTTATTTACATTTTTGCAGCAGTTTGTTGCATTATATCAGATAAATATTAAATACTGGCACTGATATAACGAAGCAATGTTCTTATCAGTGTAGTGAGATCTTTTTTTATTCACATCTACCAGTCAACTTAGAATACATTGTTGTTCCTGAAATCTGTCAATCTCTCCATAGATACTAACCAGGTAAGTTATTCAGAGCCATGTTTGTAAGTTTCTCGGTCAGTCTCTTCTGCTCTGGGGTCAGCTGGGACAACTTCCTCTGGAACTCCTGAGCAGGAGGAAAGGGATAAGAAGCAACAAGAAATGCGTCACTGGAGGAAAACATTCGGGAAAACATAGAAAAAAAGAACTTTTTCAGAAAGGACACATACACAAAGATTGAGACACACACCTCTAGCTGTTTGTGCAGGTTGTTAATGTCCTGCTGGCGTGTCTCTATCCTTTGATTGGTCAGATCCAGTTCTGTCATCTGAAGCCTCTTCTTGTTGTTGATATCACGTAACCGGTCTGAGATCTGACGTTGCTTGTTACCCTGAGGTAGACAGATACACAGAGGGAGGATAACAGAAAGAAATCACAAACTCTCCTTGATGTGTGCATAATGGATGAGACACAGCTGCACAAGCAGAGGCAAATACTCCAAGTACAGTATGCATACATGCATGTTGTAGTTCTCTGCTACTCACCACGGCCTCCAGCTCCATTTCCAGACTCCTTTTTTTGGCTTTTAATTTGATGATATCATCCTGTTCCTGCTCCCTCTTTATCTGGAGCTCTCCTCGCCGCCTTCTCTCCCACTCCTCCTTCCTCTGGCGCTCAAGCTCCCGCTGTGCAGCCTGGAATGAACCCACACAGGAGACTGGAGCATAAAGCAAAGACTCTCTGCTGGGACAATAAATGAGTAAACTCTCACACAAAGGTTCTTGCTTGTAAAAACTGCTTGCACCCTCACCTCTTTCCTCTCTTTCTCTCTCTGTCGCTCCTCTTCTCTCTGCCTCTCCAGCTCTCTCTGTCGCTCGAGCCTCCTCTCCTCTTCTTTTCTCCTCCTCTCCTCAGCCTCCCGAGCTTCTCTCTCCCTCCTCTCACGTTCCTCTCTCTCCTTCTGAGCACGCCGCTCCAGCTCCCTCTTCTCTGCCTCCTGCAGAGCCAGTCGTCTTTTCTCTAGCTCGGCATTCCCACGCTCCAAGTTAGCTTTAAATTTATCCTCAAACGAATCTGAGGAGAGACAAACATTTACATGTACATTTCTTATGTTGATCATGAGTGTGCTGTCAAATCCTTTAACTTTTTACATTGTCTGAATAAAAAAAAGAAGCTTGTGTGTTTAGATTATAAGAGAAATGTGCATAAATTTAAAACAAACTTGTAGTTCCAGTGAAATTGTCACAGAGAGGTTGCAAATAATGTTTATGAGATTAAAGGATTTAAAAATAGCATTAAGCTATGAACGTACTATTAAAAAACACTTGATACAACCATTATTACTGGCTGCAATCATTTGCCTTGCAACTGAGTGAAAGCTGATAGTGTGAACAAACCCAGAGCCAAAATGCATTGCCCTGCAAATCTCAAAAGACATTTTGCTGCTCTAGACTGGCTGAAATTTAGGCTGCTGAGTGTGTCACAACGATATACATGTGTTTATGCCATTATATTATCACTTGACAGTGTTTAACAGCTATGTTCTTAGTCTAAATTATTCTGATGTATAGACTTTAAAGAACAGAATAGAGCAGAATGCAGTATTTTAAGAAGGCATCACTCTGTGTTCGGGGTTTGTAGTGTGAGTACTAACAATTGGCTTTGGCTTTCTGTGGAGGTTCTAAGTCCAAGTCATCAGTCAGAGCTGCATAAGGAGAGGGACTGGATCCATTTACTGCACCCCTGGAATAAAGATTTACATTGACTGGTTTAAATACAGGATTTACACAGTTTAAATATTATATAAATACTGATAAAGTCCATTTTAATGTTCTTAAATCAAAACACTTATATCTACAGTGAACTGAGCCATCACTTGCCTTTGTGAGGGTGGTACCAGCTCAGTTGGCAGCGTCAGCGGCAGTGGTTGTCCACCCTTTGCCATGTCCACAAGATGCATAGCCAGAATGAACTCATCAGCTTTTAGCTTGCCGTCCTTATCCACATCGGCTAAATTCCTGCAGGGAGTTTACAAATTAGTGGTGCAGGGTTTCAACAATATTACACTGACTGCAGAAGAATTAATACAGAAAAGAAAAAAAAAGAAATGTGAGAGATATCAAGAGGCCTTGATGTGCAAACAAATAACCCTTTGACAAAAATTGGCTCATTATCATGACAGCTATAGTGAAATTAAGTTTCTTATATCTAGCTGCCAAACCTGACTTTGGCTCTTAAACACACCGCTGTAGCAATCATAGGACATGTACAGACACACACTCACATACAGTTCAAACACACTGATATTCTCACCAGATGGAAGCCAGCTGTGTCTGAGTCAGCATTGTTGTTGCCATGGCACCTCTCACCTGCTGACCTACGAACAAGAGCAGCAAATGTAAGAACACCAGTAGGTCACAGATGTGTCGGTGTGGTGGAGTGAGAAAGAGGTCAGAGGGGAACCATAGGGGTGTGTGTGTGTGTGAAATAATTATCATTTTTGATTTTACTTACTTATGTAAAAATATGCAGAAATAGGAAATCAGTATCTTTTTCACCTTGACGTTAGACATGATGATCAAAGGACTGTGACAGCACAAACAACAGTTTTTGTCTAACAGGTTTATGTTTTAAAGGCTTTCCACACATAGCATAAGGTGTATGCTGAAATCTAAAATATTGAACAAGAGCTTAAAAAACTGGAAAAAATCACTCACTTAATTTATTTTATGTTATGAACCTAAAATATATGTGCAAGAAAATCATCTGCAAGTCAGGTTTAAGTGTGTGTGTGTGTGAGAGAGAGTGTCTGTGTCTCTATGTATTGTTGTTTGCCTGCATTATGGCTATTTCAAGAAAACAGGTCCAACAAGGCTTGCAGTAACAGAACATATACTTGGCTGACTAAGTTAGTGTGTCTTTGTGTGTGTTGAGAAACTGCGCCTGAGTCTAAGCACACCCACAGCCACCACTTCCTCAGGGTGAGCTAAGCCTTGACAAACTTAGAAATGAGGAGGGAGGCAACCGTTATGAAATCATCAGTGGCTGTTGTTCATGAACATCCACGCCTGCATTCCAGGCATAGTTTGGTTTTTCTTTGACTTAGACACCGATCACATACATATAACACTCACACATACAAATACACGTGTACACACACACACACGTCATACCCGTGAGGTATCCTGTCATCAGTTTGTCCAAGCTGTTGAACTGCTGTCTGTATTTGAGTCTGGAGGCATGTGGCACCGCCCAGTCACTGGGTCCAGTGACCATGGGGGACATCATAGAGGGTGATGAGGAGGCAGAGCTGAAGGACAAACCATGGAAAAATAAAAATAAGCACTGAATGTACCAAACTTCAGTGAGACAAGTGTGTTTTTGCACTTCAAGAGACACTGACAAGAAAAAAGAAGCACTTATTGTGCAAATTAGGAAGTTGCTTAGTGCTTCCAAATGTCTGCATGTGTTTTGCTGTGTATGCTACCTTGTAGATCTGAGGTCCAAAAGCGATGAGGCCTGGTTCACACCAGCAGAAGAAGCAGAAGAGAGTCCAAGCGATGAGGAGTAGGGGGATGCAGAGAAAGGTATACCTAAAAACAAAACAAAACAAACAAAAACAAAAAACAAAACATACATTTATATTGGCTATATACTCTTTTGATTATGTACAATAATAGAACATTTTATTTTAGCCACTAACCAAAAATCTCCCCTCTTGCATACTGTATAGACTCATTCTTTTTAAGTTTACAGAAAGGGGAGGGCAACCCTGTGGTGGGCCAGTGATACACTGTCATTCAGGCACTGCTGTAACCTTGTCAAGGACAGGGAGGCCATTTGTATGGAGAGAGAGACTTGACTCTGCAAAAACCAGTCATAGTTCATTCCCTTTACCCTTCTTTCCCTCTGAAATCATCATCTGCACTTTGCAAGTAAATAAACAACTTGTGAGTGATAATCAAAGAACAGCTGAATGTATTTAGACCCTCCTGATTGCTGCCTTTTAAAGCAGCCACAGATACCCAATAACACAACAGAGAAAAAAAATTAAGAGTGCAAACAGATAAATGAAAGTCATCTGTACCAGTGGCCAGAGCCCCAGCTGGGATAGGCTGGAGCATTCCCATGGTGCCGTTTGGCAGGGTGGCGTTTCCCACGGTGGGCATCAGGGGCCTGTTGGGGGTGGAGGCTATTAGAGGGCTCAGGCCTGTTGTTGCAGGAACCATAGGGGTGAGGCCTGTCATTGGTGTCAGAGGTGAAAGTCCAGGGGTTGCCATGGTGAGGGGGGTCAACATGGTAAGGTTTGTCCCGGGCATCATGGACATGTTAGGCACAGCACCCAGACCTGGGAAACACAAATACACACAAAGGCACAAGGTTTAGATGACACAGCAGTAATAATGCACACAGATACAATCATAAAAACATGCTTTAGATTAGTCTGTCATTTTATAAACTTCTTGTTAATTAGCCCAAAATGAGGCTATTTTTAATCACATTTAAAGATTTTTCTTTAAATATTTTTTGTGTGCTACAGTGAGACATTTTCACATTACAGCAAGCGAAGCTCCTAGCTAACAACCATCCATATACAATAACAAACATACCATAGGTTGTGTTGGTCATGGTTGAGGTGGGGTTACTGAGGGTGGGAGCAGGCACTGGAGGCTGCTTCATGATGATTGGCAGTGCTGACGGAAGCGTTGTACCCTGGAGTCTCAGCTTTATGAGCTTCATAGCAATGGAAAACTCCAATCTGTCCATCTTACCATCTTTATTCATATCAGCCAGAGCCCTGGGAGGCAGGTGGAAAGAGAGAGCCATCAAGAGTGTTTAGATATTCCTCTTATATATGACTTACAGAGAACCTATTGCTCAAAAGTGTGTAAGAGTGTGGCTTGTTTCTTACCATATCTCAGCCAACACTGAGGCAGGCAGCCCTGACTGGATAAAAAACTTCCTTGCCTGCTCCCCTACAGAAAGACACAGAAAGGAAAGACACAGAGAAACACAGGAAAAGTGAGATTCTGGTAGACTGATGGCAGTGAGAGTGTTAGTGTTAAAAGAGTTGGACATCTGCGGTGAGATTTAACATGGCTGTGTCTAATTCCTGGGAACCACAGTCACAGTTTAACAAAACAAAGTTCATTCTCAGGAATACCAAAGTATATATAAGTACAATTAGAACAGATCCCTTCCATGGTGCATCTACAACATAGTGCTACTGCAGCCTGAAACAGAATAACTAAATAGTGTGGGACTAAATGAATCTCGAAGTATTCACCAACACTACTGACATCTGACAGATTCCTTAACAGACAGGGATGATCTACAAACTGCAGAAATTGAGGTTAGTGTGCTCGCCAGCATAAACAAAAAACTGGATCTTCCATTATCACTTCACAGGGAAGGAAAAGACAAACGTTCATGCCTTGAATTTGCTCTTATCAACATTGTAACATTACAAAAATCAAACCAGGCATTACAAATCTCTGTAAATCACTCAGTGAACAAACCCATCCTGTCACTAAAATATAAAGTGATGAAAGAGACAATGCTATATCTTTAAACCTTTTCAATGCACAACAACCTGATCTTCTCAGGCATCCCAGAAAAAAAACATCCAAAAACCTGGAATCACTAATCAAACACTTCATTACAACTTACTTAAAATAGTAATGTGAATGTCAAATAAATCACAAGATCAGACAAATGAACAAGACCTATGAGAGCAAATTTGAGCGCTTTTAACAAAATGAAAAGGTCAGAAGAAAAGGAAAAGAACTTAACAGCTCAACAACAGGACTGATGGATGAATACCCACAAGACATAAAGAAATAACAGAAAATACTCTACCAATAATCAGAGGAAAACAAGAAAAAAGTCAAATGAGCATAGCTTGTGGGTGCTTTTACCACTTATATCCATCTTAGACACTTTCAAAACACTTCTAACCACAAAATATGAAAGAAACTTGGCTCTTTTCCCCATGAAAAACATTTTCTCTTACACAACTAAGATGATATTGACTAAAGGGTGTGTCATGATGAAAATGCATTATGTTTATGTTGACAGGGAAATCAATACGAGCATGAATGGTCATTGACAATGTGTGTTCATATGTACCTGAGACGAAGCCCATTGATGGGGAGAGGGTGTCAAACTTCTGATCATGCTTGTTCCTCTCCTCTGGAGAGATCGCCCATACACTTGGACCACCTTGAGAGAGAGAGACGTCGCAGGGACAGAAAAATTAAAAAGACAGTTTAAAGCATCAGACACAGGAAGGATCCATTACACAAGTACTTAGGTGAATATCTGACTCATCAGCATCCCCATATTCTATGATATAAAAGCACTTTGCAAAGTAAATGGAGTAAGTGCATCTAATGTGGGGGATTTAAGGTTCTAATCAGCACTGCTTCAATGAATTAAACAAGTGGACTTGGTGCAATTATTACACAAAGACATCAACTAAATCTTAGCACAGCAAACAATACAATTTGCATGCTTCCAGAAGTTAGGAGCATCTTAGAGATTTGCAAACAAACAAGAGGAATACAGGTACACACTTAAACGCAAAAGCATGGACACACACACACATACACAGATCAGATGACAGAGAATCAGAGGAATGCACTGATATTGACAAAGTGATAATGAAGCACAGTAATGCTGTGTCACTTTATTTGGCCAGGACGTCAGAACAACTCTCGTATTTAGCTAACCAAGGCTGACTACACATCAGTGTTTACTCCACAGTCCATCAGCAGACACAGAGGAGACAGTTAACTTTATCACAACAAAACATACTCAGTTCCTGTAACTTTAGTCCTGTGATCAAAGCTGTTGTTGTAATATGGGAGCAGGGCTTGACATTAGCACCCAGCCACTCACCAAATGCAGGTAGAATTTATAACAAACAATAAGAGACAAATAATTACAACAGTGTGTATTTATAAAGAAACAAGTATCCGTGCAGCCTCACAAATCAAACTTGTAATGATTACTAGAACAAGCAAACTGTTTGCCTCAGCAGAACTGCAGGGCTTGAAAAACACACGGCACTCTATACCCACACACATACCTACTCCTGGTCCTCTCTCCCTCCTTTACACACCCACTCACACACCAACTGCAGTGTTCTTACCATTCATTTTTGCAGGTGGCGGAGACAGAAAGGGGGAACTCCCGGTGGCGTCCTCAGCTACAGCTCGCAGCCATCTGCAAAACACACAGTCACGGCCCAGTCATCAGTCAGTGCTGCAGCTAAGACTGGGCAGTGGTGTCACTAGGAGGAGGGAGAGAAAAAAGGCAGAAAGAGAGGGAGAGAAACAGAGATAGAGATTTTGGTCAGTCAGCAGAGTCAAACAAGGCTCCTCCTGTTCCCTACTGACCACATCCAAAAGCTTTTACACTACTAGGACTTGTTCCAATACTATCCACATCAACTCTATAGCTGCCCAACATCTTTACTACACAAGCTGCACTGATAAACATTCATAAAAGCACATTTACACTCTGTTCACATACATGCCTAACTACTGGCCAAGTTAGAATGGCAGATGGCCCTCTGCTGCATTCATGCTTATCCTTTAGCTCACTGCAAACCCCGTTAATGTTTTACTGTGTGCTGTTAAACTGCTTGGTAAGGCTGTCAGTGGTGGTTACTTCATAACAGTACTGCAATGTTGATTTTGTACTGAATTATTTGAAACCATACTCTTGGGATCAAGGATGTCAGATGCAAAATTTTGTTCCAATCCATCTGAGTCTGGACCAAAGTGATGGACAAGCTGATCAACACCTCGATCCAGGCAACTCTACAATCTCAAAGATTTCCAAGCCGCCTTTCTGTCAGCCATGACCATACCTTTGTAAAAGTATGTGGCATTGTGTTTTGAACCATTTCTTGTCGAGTCGTGCACATGCAAAGTCAAAGTAAAAAAGAAGCTGCTATTACAGAAACCTGTTTCATGTAGCAGGAAGGATAATCTTCCATGAAAGGTCAGGGTTTGTAAGGTTTACATGATTAAATTATGTGCACTGGTGAAAATCACTGTGTCTCACTGTGTCTTCATTATCTTTCATACATTTTCAGGTATTTCAGTTGACTGCAAAAAATATTTCTCAAAATGTGTTTAATAGCAGTGTCAGGGTGAGCTAACAAGTCAACTTGATAACTTGTTGATACATTGTGTCACATTTTTGCACTTCTGATCTGATTCAAACACTCAGGCTACATTTTCTGTATGGGTGGTAATATTGCTTAGTATAGGCTGGGAGGGAGTTCTTACTAGGTCACAACATGGTCAAAGTACCGGATACATGTCTGCAGGCTAAATGTACCATACATGGCGTCCTTATTGACAGAAGATCAACATCATGCTGGTTTTGCCAGTGTATTTATAGGTCCCATCTGTGACTGCAGCAGTGAGCCATCACAAGACTGCCTGTTTTACATATACACAGTTCTGTGCTGTGAGACAGTGTAAAGTTTTGCTTTAGGAATTCAAGGTGTAGGATAGATTACCAGAAGACTTCATGTTCAGTAAGGACAAAATTTTTGGCATTTCATAAGCAGCTGATATGAATAAAATTCTATCAGTCATTGAGTTAAAATCTGAATTATTTTTAATTTACTTTCATGCTTCCTAGTTGGGGACACTGTTTTCTTATTCATTACAGACCGGCTAAGCACCTGCTTCCTCAATGACTATCTCCCTCCAATCAGCCAGTCAGACTCACATGATGTAGTTGGAGGAGGAAAAGGAGGAGAGAAATTCCAATCTTTCTGCTCAACACTTCCTGCCTGGTAACCCACAGACACAAGCATTTCCTCATCCAACATCAGTTACAGGAAGTGATTGTGGATTCTGGCGGAGGGAAAGCTTCGATGCCCCAGAGTGCTTAACTGAGAGATGCAACGGGGGTCGGGACAAGGGCAGCGCAGGGTTTATAGATTGATGAGTGATTTTTTTGGAAGTAAAACTACCGATCACTTACTTGTCTGCTGACATGAGCTTTGTGAAAGAGAATGTGAATGAGGTAAAGAGGCCTGGTCCATGCTCTCACGAGGGCAGAGAACAGCAAGGGAGGGCTAATCTACTGCTTGCCATCTGTCGCTCTCCCACAGTCATTCCTCAGTTTTTGCCTTATTCCCTTTCATTCTACTCTTGTTCCTCACGTGCAGCCGTTACACATATTGTGTCCATGTGGAGACTTTTCCCATTAAATATGTATTCAGCGGGGGATCATGTTAGTAGCAGTTGAAGCACAGATGCAGCAAGACTGCAACATTTGCATTGAAAGAATGAAGTCAGGTAACCTTTTAGTTAAGTACATGTGTTATTTAACTAGCTAGCTACTATTTTGGCATAAGACCTTT